>JBAIZL010000006.1:85739545-85822045 GCA_036971475.1 Prosapia bicincta | reverse complement strand
ACCACTCTTCAATCAGTCGTAGAGGATTTTTGATTACCTCAAGGACTGTATCAGGGAATCTCCCCAGGATCAGAACAACTATGTCGTCCGCTTATCCCAGACAGAAGTACCCCTGTTCATTCAGGAGTTCAATAAGGTTGTCAACCACTAGGCACCACGATAGAGGAGAGAGAACTCCCCCCCCCCTGTGCACAGCCCAGACTTGTCTCCGCCCTTCTGACCTCCCCTACCACCTCTACAGAAATGCTTCTGTTTGTTAACATGGAACTTATCCAGCCACAAGTGGTCGCATCCACTCCATGACATCTTGCACCATTTATCATCGTCTCCACTGAGGGGTTATTGAAAGCCCCTTCAATGTCGAGGAAGGCACCAATGGCACAACCTTTTTTAGCGATCATTTCCTACCAACCACTTGGTGGAGAGCTCCTTCGCAGGATTTCCCCGGTTGATAAGCATACTGGTTCCAATGCAGTGGTTTTATGGCCAAAGCACCCTCCCTAATATGCCTATCAACCAGTTTTTCAAGTCCCTTAAGAACAAAGGACATGAGAGTAATAGGCCTGTATCCTTTCCCTTCCGACTGGTTACCGGTAGGCTTAGGTATAAAGACCACCTTACTAGATTTCCAGGCTGCAGGCACATGCCCTAGAGCAATGCTTAGCCTGTATAATTTAGTAACCAGCAGGTCCATTCCCTGCTGAAGCAGCACAGGTTAGATCCCATCTGGACCTGGAAATTTGTAGGGATTAAATGTGCCTATACCCCATCTTACTTTTTGTGAAGTTACTATCATCCTTGCCACTTCCCAGTCCTCCCTCTTACCATGTCTTGTGGAGGGTTTGGCAACTGGTTCAGTGTCTGCTCCCCCAAGTTTCCTCAGAGTGCTGCAAGGGAAATGTGTTCTGATCAATTCTTCCACAGTTTCCCCTGCAGTTTTTGTTATATTTCCCAATGGGGTTCTTAGCATCCCCACCGGATTAACTGGGTCCTTAGAGAGCATTTTATGCAGTCGTGGCCCTTCCCGAGTTTCGCCAATCTTTTGACAAAACTCCTTCCAGGACTTCCTGCGTGCTTCTCTAATTGGCATATTGTATTCAGTTAGTGTTTTCCTATACTGGTCCCACTCTCCGTTCTTTTTTGCTCTATTAAAGAGTCTCCTGGTGGTCTTCCAAAGTTTGGCTAGCTTCTTGTTCCACCATGACGGATCCCCTACTTTGCTCCCCTCACTGAGAGGGCAGTTATCAGTAGAGGACTATTTTGCTGTCCTGCTGTGCTGTAGGTTCACTTGGAGAAACTTTATCATTGTTCTGCTTACATAGCAGTTGCCTGGGTCCGCAAAGCAGCCCCAGGACTAGAGAGCTTCTTGAACGTGGCCTGTCTCAGCCCCACATTCACCCTCAGGTTGTTATTTTACAATGCCTCGAGGGATCCCTCTCCTATATACAGGATAATGGTAAGATTTGCATCCTCCCTTTTCCTGACAATCACCTTCCAAGTATCCTGAACTTACCCAGGGTTCTGGGTTTTGACCACCTTCAGGATCTCTTCCGGCTCCTTGTCATTGTAGGGTTTGGGCACCCACATTGAAACTTTTCCAATGTAAAAGATCTCCTTAGGTGACCCTGCCCTGAACTTTACCCCCCCTCCCAATCAGGGTGAAGCTGGCCAGGACCCGAAGGACCCACTCCAGGCTCTCCCGCGAGGAGCATACAACGTTTAGAGCCCCCCTCTCCAAGTATGCTGTCCTAAACCCTCTGTCCCCACTCTCCGTCTCAAAGAACAGTTCCTCCAGCTCCAGCGCCATCTCTTCCGAGAGTTTCTCTCTGGGTAACTGACTGGGACAATGGCTAGCTTTTGCCGAAGGGTATCGCCGTATGTGCCCGAAGACCCTGCAGCATCCCCCTTGTCCTAGCTTCGCTTTCTTCTTTCCTCCCTCCACTGGATAGGGATTGGAAGTCGAACTCCTAGGCCTTTTGGGCGTGTTGGGGTTTGGTGCTCTTGGTTGATTGCTTCCCACCTGTTGCACCTCACCCCTCATAAAATCCAAGGCCTGGACTTTAACAAGATCGGCTCGGTTTTGGCCTCCCCTTCGTTTTGTACTCAGGATTATTGGCCCTCCCGCTGCTCTCGCCTGATCTCTTCGGAGCCGCCTTTTGGCCGCTCCACTCATACGCTTTCTCCGTAGAGAAAGCGTGCTCAACTCTACAGCCATTTCACTGGTTTCTGCAGTCGGCAGCTTAATAGCCGCCCCCACAGTGGTGGTTGCCGTTGACAAATCTGCTACAGACTCACGGTTTGCCGTCTCATTGGCTCCCGCTGTCCGTGCAGTCTCAACATCAGTTTTTGTGTTTGTATGGTCCATTAGCTTCCCACGAGTATTGGGGAAAGGACGGTCAACCAGAGCAGAGCCCCCACTGCCCTGGCAAGACAACATACAATGAGGTTTTATCTGGTTCCTCAAGGGGACCGTGTGCGACTGCATTTTATACCCTGCAGCCATTCATCCATCGGCACGATGTCTTCCACTGTATAGTTTTGGTAGCAAAATTAAAGAAAGAAAATGTGTGAATTATTAGAAATCAAGATGGTAGTTCAAATTATACGAGGTTACACAATAAAATCCGGAGGAGCCACCTTGCTTCGTTGTAGCAGTGCACGGGCTGCTTTAATGATAAAAACGACACTGAAGTTTTAATTAAACACTAAACGTTAATTAAAAGAAATAGTTCAAGTTTATGAGTGAAGTTACGTCTACGCCATTAACCATTCCAAACTATACAGTGTAGGTGAAGAGGTGATGCGGTGGTAGTCCCAGGCCTGGGTTAAGTCCTGAAGTGATGAACCGTAGATTGCGAAAAGTGGCATAAACTAGAACTCATTTAAAATTAATGTAAAGTAAACTCACTTCAATCGTCACAATAGACAATCTTTAATTAACACTTGATAGTTCACTCACGAGGTTAAATAGTTAACTGTCTGCGGTATAATGAAATCCCACGCGGTTTACCTAAGACAATGGCATTCGAACTTATAACGAGGTTTAAATATACTTATTAAAGTTTGACGGCGGTAATTTATAGTTAGAACGCATTTAAGACATTAACTGAACATAATCAATAAGCGATGTAATATTATAACGCGGTTAGAACCCGATGTAACCGGCTAAAAGCACTTGACTAGAAAAGATTGCTGAATTCTAATGCGCCATGTTGCAAGAAGTGTAACTTAGGAGAAAAAAGGAAGTGGCTAGCAAAAGGTAACTAGATCAGAAACTACGTGGACCTAGTCTAGAACATAGATGAATAGGCTCAATGCGTCTGGTAACTAAATCGCAAAACTATTTCTTTGCAGTAAAAGAAGTCTAGATTCTGGCCAGCAACAAATGTCTAGTAGGCGGTGGAAATTGAACTGTGGTAAGGATCACCAGCTGTTCCTAGGTTATATCGAAAATAATGACAGATGTCAACAAACGTGGTTTATGGAAAGTGAGGTTAACAATCCTGTACTTAACATCCACCTTGGATTGGGTATTCAGTCACTGACCTTGAAGCCCACCCCAAGTTCAGGACATTATTAACTGTTGCTCATGGAGCGAACAGCCTGCTTTACTCTCTTTTGTTACAACTCTGTCTTTAGGGTAGTTTCCCTGACCATACTTCACAGCCGCATTGCCCTTGGTTCACTTGGGAGGTGAGAGTAGCATTGTGAGGACTTAATTCCCAACTACCCCAGTCCCCAGTCAGAGCAGTTATTTCTACCACACCTAACCGGTTACTGACGAGGAGGGATAATTCCTCACCTTTGAACCATTGCCTTGGTCCGGGCCTGCTTATTCAGAAACCTTCCGGAATCCTTATTCACAAGTAACCTACATGTCTGTAGGCCGTTCCACTATCCGCCACCCGTGGACCCGCCCGGTTGCTCAGGCCAGCTATCCGGGAAACTTATATAGTAGCCCCACCATGAATATATTTCTATATGGTAAATATTATGTTCTTTTATTTTCTTATAGATAAAAAATAACTACAAAATAAGAGAATAAAAATAAATCTAAATAAGTTTAATTTTTTTTTTTTTTTAATTGGAAAATCTTATCTAGCAAATGACAACAAATATTTTCAATATTTTCATCCAATACAAGATATAATTGTTGTCACAAATCATATAAATGGGTTTAAAGAGTCTAGTATAGAATTTAATTTATTTGAATGGGTCAAATATTGAGTTTTCACTAACACTACTTGTATCCTTCACAAATCCTTCAGTAGATATTTTCTGGTATTAACACAGCAATATGTTGAAGTTGCTTTTTACAGTATGGACACAACTATGTTAAAAAAATTTCTACTACTTTTACTTTTTACATGTATTTTTAAATAATATTTGGTAACATATGTCAAGTGGTGTAACAAAAAAACTATTTCCATTGATATTGATGTTTATGACAATCAATGAATGTTTCACATCCTACACAAAATCAGAATAAAAGTATATTTTTAAAACACTTAGTTACTCTATAAGAATGTGTTTAACAACAAAAATGAATTATTGTGTATTATTATGTTTTAGGTAATGGTAGGCACTCTGCAAGTACTTGGAAGTCTAGGTTGCATGGCTGCTATGAAGCTGTTAGGCAAACGAGGACTAACTTTTCTTTCCTTAGCCTTATGTATCTTTCTTGCTTTGGGATTAGTTGTATACATTTTAATTGGCATTGTTATACCATGGATACCACTGGTTTTGTTTTGTGCTTTGTTCTTTGCTGCACAACTTGGCATTGGTTCTATTCCATGGATGTTGATTAGTGAAGTTTTTCCAATACAGTAAGTTATTATTTTAGTTAATTTGTCACACATACAATATAAATCATACACTTTATACAATTGGACACATACAATTTTCTCTGATTTTGTACTCAGTATTATATATATTTTTACACAATTGTACTTTGCCATATATACTGAAAGAACTATTATATATATATATATATATATATATATATATATATATATATATATATATATATATATATATATTAATATGTAAACATTGCCAATAATAGAACTTATTTTTTGGTTTAATAAGGATGGATATTTCAGCAAATGTTTCTCATCTCTGCCGCCCTCATTTTACATGTCAATATATAACTATCTATAGATATTTCCAGATCCTCTTGCACTTGATCTATCTGTACTAGCTCAAGTAAAAGCATTGTATGCCGTCCTCGCGACTCTTGTAAAGCCGCTCCAGTAGATGAAGTAAGAAAAACTATAAGTGATGTTTGTCTACATCCGTTAAAAGTTTGTTAAACCTGTAAACACTTTTATAAAATTTGTGTTAAGTATAATGGTGTAATAGTGTTGTGCTTACAGATTTTCTTAAAAAACTAGAACCTTTGTCACACTACTCTTTTCTCATAAATTTATGAACATTAGATATTATTTTCCTACTTTGACTATTTAAGACATTCTTTCCAACCCCTAACTTGGATTTAAATTCTGTCCTCTTTAAAAACCTAAAAAACCGTCACATGTTAAAAATACATTTCTGAACAACCCACAGTGACACTCCACTTGCAAAGTGTACAACTGGCTATTAAAGATTCTTTAAGAATGTCCGAGATTTGTCATAACGGCACCATCTCCTATTAGTCATCGTTTGGGAAGTCAACATTGTGAGTCAGCGAAAATGTTTGCATAATGGTCTTTGCCTAACCTCCACCCACCCCCACCTATAGTGCCACAGTAAGCCCAAGTGCCAGCTGAGCTGGAAATACCTATAACAGCATCCTGCTTAGATAGCGGCAACAGTGGTGTGAGTGTATCGTGCTTGCTGCATGCTACGACCCTGTTTGCTAATGTTCGTTATGCTAATCAGTTTTATTTTTACATGTACTAGACTGCACATCCATGACACTTTAAACACAACACAAGCTGAAATCAAACTAAAATGCATAATATAAAACTAACACGCTATAGAAAAATGTTTTTAGAAAAGCAAATCTTAGTTTGTTCCAACAAGGGGCTAATACCACAGTGAATCAGTAAAAAATGTTGACACAGTGCATACAGACTATAGCCTCTTGGCCACTGGACATAGAACCACTTGCTTCATTATATAATAATTGATCTATGCTAAAACTTTCTTTTATACCTAAATGAAAAAAATTAGTTCTTACTGCTAACATCCTTTGAAACAACCCCAGTTTCTACATTAGTTAAAAGTGGTAGATCATTCAACACAAGATTTAAGGAAATCATCAAAGGCACAGAAAATATAAACCCTAAATCCAGATATGTTGCGCACATTCAAGATACCCTACACACATATATAAACATATATATAGCTTGCAGTTTTTATGTGTACCTCTTGAGGTTTTTTAAATTACTTCTTTTAGTATCACTTGGCAAAAAAACCACTACCAACTGATATTTTTCAGCACACGCATTTCACACTAGATCAGTGCATTGTTCAATGCTGTGAGTCACAGACAAGATGCTTATCCATTTATTCATTTAACATAAAATACCCACAGTTATTAATATTGGTCAACAAGGATGACAATCTCTGCATATTTTTGTTATATCTCAAACTTAATTGTGTTATGTCTTCAGTTATAGTACATTTTTTGCTTTTTATAATTTCTTAATTATGACATTATATATAATGAAATAAAGCAGTAAAGTAAAAAAAATAACAATGTTATAAAATCATAGTTAAACAGTATAAAGGTCTGATCTGGCAGGGAACAATTAGTAAGTTATCTGCAAATGAGAGTAACTATAAATAAGATTGATGTTCCAAGTGATTGATACTTATTACAGTGACTTTGAAGTGGAAGCAAGTGAAATGAAGTAAATTCTACCTAATATGGAAAACTACTACATTTGTAGTTTCTTTTAACTTCTAAAAACGTCAACTAAAATTTAAATGAATCTTTTTTCTCTATTTTATTAACAATTTATATTTAAGAACTTTTTAATTTAACGGTTTTCCGTGATATTGTGTTAACAATTAGAGTTTTCAAAAAGTTAATAGGAACAATCCTCTCAATCCAGTCTAGCCTAATTCTTTATGCAAAAATAATTTGGTTTTCAAACCTTTCATATACAAACGATCTTTAGGAAATAATTATGTTCTTAGACAGATTTTTAATAGTGTATAAAACTCTGAAATAAGATTTATCATACAAGAGAGAAATATTTCAAGTAAGAGATTTAAAAAATCTTTTTTCAAATAAGATTGAAGCCAAGTAATAAGAATAAATTATTATACTAATCAAAATATATATTCATTCATGGATTTTAGTTTGCAGGATGTTTAGCAAATCTTTTAAATTAAAATTTGGCAATATCTCAAATTGAAGAAACTTATAATTAAAATCAATTGTTAAAAACCCTCAATGAAGTAAAACAATATTAACTACACTATCATATATACACAAATCATATATAAGATTTATTTTGAAAACTCCAAATCTAAAGTGAATCTTTGGTTAGGGGTTAAACTATCTTATAATTCCAACTGTATTTTTTTATACAAAAGAAAATTTTGTTTCACTTCCATATCAAAATTTCATTGTAACAATAATTTTATTAATCTAATAATTTAATTAAAATTAAGAAAATTTATGCATGATTATATTCCATCTTCAACTTAAGCTCTTAAATAACATATGAAAAATAATGTGGTTCATTGCAAGTGTTTACATATTTATTATATGTTAAAGTGCATAAGTAAAAATGTAGGTTAATAAAATGAAACCTCCAGTTTTTGTGTTGTACATCTTGAGGTTTTTCTATAATTACACTTTTGGTATTAACCTGGCCAAGAAACCACACTTGCTGATATTTTCAGCAGCCACTTTTTGCACTAGGTCAGTGTATTATTCAGTGTTGTGAATCTTGTGACTCACAGCATTGAATAATGTGCTGACCTAGTGGGAAACGCGTCTGCTGAAAATATAAGTAAGTAATGGTTTATTTGGCAAGTTAATACCAAAAATGTAATTAATAAAATGGTTTCTATAGCAAAATTAACTTACAACTTTTTTTAAAAAAATGTTTTAACTTGCCTATAGTAGCACTTGTGTTAGCATGTTAGTAGCCTAAGTGCTACTATAGGCAAGTTAAAACATTTTTTTAAAAAAAAGTTGTAAGTGATTACTAGTAGCTCACGCGAAGATGGAATCAACAAATGTCAAAATTAACATCAATTAACAATTCTGAACTACAAATATATATTTTATTGTAACTCAGGGTGTTTTAACAACGTATCTAAGTTTCAAAACAAGAAAAAAGTTATGGAATTCAAAGTAGAAACCCCTATTTTGACCCCTATTTTCTATGCAGTGATGTATCTGCAGAAGATGCTAGGTAAACAGGTTTTACAACTTTGGAATTACATTTATTTTTTAATATCTTCTATTAGTTCACACTCTCCTTATCCTTATATATATATATATATATATATATATATATATATATATATATATATATATATATATATTAAGCTCTACTAGAATTAACTAATATAAATATAAAATACGTTTTCTTGTTTAATAATTTAAAACAACATAGGTTATTCAAATACAAGAATATTTATTAATTTATATTCAAAGCTTTTCGTTGGTAAACAGTACCAACATCATCAGGAATAAAAATTAAAATAATGTATTATTATACAAGAAAACGTATTTTATATATATATATATATATATAGAGGTTAGTTTTGGTTGGTAAAGACTATTTAGATTTTTTGGACTAGGAGACTGAGACTTACCTTGCTAAGAGTCCACTCTGTATGAAATAGAAACACATAAAAGCACTTAAACAATGATATATTTCAACCACACAGTGGTCTTTGTCAATCAAAGAGAAAACACAAAAAGAAATATGAGAGAATGAAATAAAATAATTAATTGTGTTAATCAAAGAGAAAACACAAAAAGAAATATGAGAGAATGAAATAAAATAATTATTTTATTTCATTCTCTCATATTTCTTTTTGTGTTTTCTCTTTGATTGACAAAGACCACTGTGTGATTGAAATATATCATTGTTTAAGTGCTTTTATGTGTTTCTATTTCAGGACTACAGAATGGACTCTTACCTAGGTAAGTCTGTCAGTCAAAAATCTCTCTCTCTCTCTCTCTCTCTCTCTCTATATATATATATATATATATATATATATATATATATATATATATATATATATATATATATATATATATATATGAAGTTAATATATTACTATTGTAAGTAATTTTATCCACCATTAAGTGCAATGATTTTACCTTGAGTGATGAGGCACCTTTCGGTCACTTGACCATTGTCGAATCACTGATATTTTTCTGGTGTAGATGTTCGGTCCGTGATGTTGGTATTTGTTGACGTTACACTCATTTTCTCTTGATCTGTGTGTATGATGTGTATGTGTATGAAAAAACATCATACACACAGATCAAGAGAAAATGAGTGTAACGCCAACAAATACCAACATCACGGACCGAACATCTACACCAGAAAAATATCAGTGATTCGACAATGGTCAAGTGACCGAAAGGTGCCTCATCACTCAAGGTAAAATCATTGCACTTAATGGTGGATAAAATTACTTACAATAGTAATATATTAACTTCATAAAGTCAGTGCAACGGAAAAACAATGGATAATGTAAAATATATATATATATATAAATCCTGTTGCTGTTCAAGACGAGCTGGTTGTTAATTACTTAATATACTTTTACTATTACTTGGGATCAGATTTTTTGTTAACTAAATGTTGTTAAATTGTTAACTTACACTTTGAGGAAATGTTTTCGTCTTACGACTTCTTCTACCTCCTGGAGGCTGAAGATGTGGTAAGTCGAAAACGTTTCCTCCAAATGTAAGTTAACAATTTAACAACCTTCACTTAACAAAAGGTCAGGTCGCTAGTAATAGCAAAAGTGTAATATATATATATATATATATATATATATATATATATATATATATATATATATATATATATATATATATATCTTTTTCAAATTGTCAATCATTAATTTTTTTTTTACTCATCTACTCAAGCTCTAATACATTTTTTAAACCTGTAGTGGATGACACTTGATGTTAATAAAGTTTTTTCAAATATTAATTCATTAAATTAATTTAATTAATTAATTTTAGTCTTATATGGAAAAAAACTTTTCACAAAAAAGGAAAGATATGCAATAATATTTACTCCATCCCATTTGTCATAAATAAGTGATGACACATGATTTCATAAAACAGCTGATTTTATATTGTAGGATATGTGGTAGAATAGCTGTTTTAATACATAGGTTATGTTACTTTATATAATTCTAATTATTTAATAAAAAGTAGTTAAAATACATTATTTTTGTTAACCTAAATAGGAATTCACTTTTAAAAAAATTGTTCATGAAACTTCCTTGTAAAAATATTGTTGAACTTTTTATAACTTATAAAATATTCTGTTTTTCAGGACCTAACATTATTAAAATTTTGATTTTCATTATTGATTAAAAAGTATTTCCAATGTAGTTGTTAATTGGTAAATATTTCAAATATATTTAAAAGATTTTCATATTTAAGATAATACCTATATTACTGTACATATTATAAACATTAAGCAAAATAAAATGAATTTTACAGGGGAAGAGGAGTAGCTGGTGGAGTGTCTGCTGCATGTGGATATAGCTTCATCTTTATTGTCACAAAGTCGTTCATATATCTAGACGAATGGTTCCACTTACATGGTGCATTGTTTGTTTACGTTTTTGTGGCCATTTTGGGGACAATATATTTGTACTTCTGTCTTCCTGAGACTGAAGGGAAAACATTACAAGATATTGAACCATATTTTTTTAAAAATAAGAAGAAAAATGAAAATGTTCCTTTATGAATGTTTAATATTTTAATACAGTAGAGTCTCAAAATTCCGAGTCCTGATAATTCGAGGTTCTGTTAAATTCGAACCTATTTCTGTTTGATCCTATTTTATCTGTTTGAAAGAAAATAATGAATCAGGCTTTCAAAAAAGGTTTATATTAGTACGATATGCAAAGGTAATGAGTCAGGATTCCAAGACATATATACATACAGGATTCCATACATATAAAGTTCTATGAACTAATTTTGTACATTCTTAATTATAGTACTGTATTAGGGTTCATTAAAACTCCTACTTTTCTAATTCACAGGAATGTATTTATGTTTAATCCGAGGGGGCCTTGGTCCCATCTACCTTGAATTATCGAGACTCTACTGTATATGTCTGTATTTTTGTTAATTGTGTATAGGGTAATACTGTGTCTAAGATATGACATAGTAAATACACTTGAACATGAACACACACACACACACACACAACACACACACACACACACAAACACACACATATACTGTATACATCCACAGACTTTTAATATTTTACTATAGATATAGAAAGTAATTGGAAATACAGTAACTTTATAAATTTTCCATGAAGTTTGGTAAATAAAGCAGGTCTGCAATAATCCACCACATATGGGATCTGGCCACAGCCAATTTTACTGAGAGACCGACTATACAACAAAAACTTATTTCTGTACTGATAGAGTTGAGATTTATTTCAGGTAGCAGTGCTTAGTAACCGCTAAACATATGTTAAAATACTATTTTCCTATTTTTCTTAATATACTCATCTTCTTTTCTGTTAGGAATATTTCTATATATTTGAGTACAGTTTTCTGCCTTCCCTATCATTACAATATTCTTCTCTGTTGACGCGTTTCAGAGTGACTCCATTTTCAAAACTTAAATTGCATTTCCTTAAAGTACTTTTTAAAGAGTACAATTTAGGTTTTGAAAATGGAGTCACTCTGAAGCGCGTCAACAGAGGAGAATATTGTAACCTTAGGAAAGGCAGAAATCTGTACTCAAATATATATGTTAAAGTAATTTACACAAATTGTTTCCTTGGTTACAACAAACCTAATATCTACATTTAGGTAAGCAATGAAGTTCTATTATTATTCCCATATACAATAATTACTAATGTCCTTGTGCTCATTGTTGCTGGGACTGCTTTTTGTGTGGGTTAAGCATTGTTGTGATGCTAACCTAAAATGAGTGACCCTTGTTAACGTGAAAATATTTGACAACAGTCTCAGAAACACTGGTGATATTATAGAAAGGATATTTCAGTTTATATGATGAAAGATAAGATAGTAACAAGCAAAAGTGGTATGCAAGCTATTAAATCAGTAGCTATAAGTAAAAATAACAGGTTAGAAAAAAAACTGAAATTGAGAGACTAAGAAAATAACCTGCAGTAGACTTGTACATAGTTCTTTTCATCTAACTTTTTATTTTTAGTATTATTGTATATATGTATATAGGAATTGGGTACAAAATTTTACTACACTTTTCACTGTCACTGTTTTTCAAAACAGATTTAATTATATCACCATTTTTGTAATATCATGAACTCTGCACTTTTGAACGACTGTAACCAACTTTTCAAGTCCGTAAAAAATCTCCTTTTTCTGAACTAGTAAAACGAACTACAACAATGATGTGAACTACAACACAAGTGTCTAACTGATGCTGAGACTGGTTACAGCCCTGATGGTAGAGCAGAGTAGTGAAGTGTCAACTTGTAGAGGGACTACTGTATTTCAAGTTTCAAGTTAAGAAATAGTGTTTCTAATTCTTTAAATATGTAATTATAGTTATATGTCTTACGAACAATAATTTAATTATTGTTTTTAATCACGTTTTTACTTTTGCTAAAACTTTATAGGTTATGTTAAATATATATATATTTTTTAGTTAATTTCATTTGTGTATCTTCACTGAGGATGACGACAAATTAGTCGTTGAAACCCGTTTAAAATAAAAAAATTGTATATTTGTGAGTTGTACCATATTTTTATTCTTTAATTAATAATAATTTAATCGTTTTTAATAAAAAAATTCTATATAAAGCTACTACAACTACATTCTCATATGTATCACCGTAATTACAATTTAGAATCACATTTTGATATTTATAAATTGTTATTTCTAAAATATATAATAATTTCTTAAAACTGTATTTGGAGTTATTTACTAATTAATATTGTAAATTAAAGTATATTATAAAGAAGTACTGTAACTTGGACGATCATATTTGTAGGTCATATAAATTTGTTTTTAAATTATATGAACTTGTTTTGATACCTTAATGTATTATTTGTAATTTGTTATTTAAGATTCATTAAATAATAACAAAGAATGTACATTTGTTTTAAAATTTTGTATTCATATTTATTTGTTTTTTACTTCATGTTAACCCTTTTTTCTAGAGTTTTTTCTAGATTTTGATTCCAAAAATATTAGAATGGCAGGTAAAATCATCTGGAGTTGAGGCAATACATAAAAAGCGCTAACTACTCAAATAAACCATCAAATAGTATTCTATGAATGGATCTGATGGATTACTAATGAGAGTGAAATTATTTCCAGAAAATTCAGATTTATTGGCAGGAAAAGTCACGAGAAAATAGATACACACTTTATAGAATGCATATTTGACAAAAGACATCAGGTTTTTATAGATAATGATTATAACCGTCTTGCATTTGCCTCACTTCTACACAGGTTAATTGTTTGTAAAAGGGGCTCTCAAGGTCTAACAGGATGGGGTTGAGTCCACCTAGGTCCAACTTCTAAGTCTAAGGATCTGGCTCTTAGTGGATAATGGTTCGATTGAACTACCTTGACCTAACTAATTAGATGGTGTATTAAGAAACGGAAACCTGACTGGTCGGAAGGTTCTATTTGTCCCAAGTAGTTCTGGAAAAGTGGTTGAAACCGTAGTGTGTGGTTGAAGTTCATCTTGTCCCAGGGTCAGGCCAGACACCAGTTCTCTTATATTAAGTTTGCAAGACTCTTGCATACTGGTACCATGGCCTGTCTTGGAACTTACTCTTGTCACTAAGGAAAAAGTAACGAGTTTGAGGTTGGAGTCATGGTTGTAGTAGTTTTATATTCTAAACAAGTGATAGGTAAACTTTTTAAGGGGAGGGCCAGATAAAATAAAATAATTATCGAGGCGGGCTGAAAACAAATTGAATAAATAAATTTTTATAAGTGATAAACATATTTTTTTATTTTCACATCACACCCAACATATATGCTACAATGGTAAACAACTTAGAAAAGAAGTTTCAAAAATTGATTATTCTCTAGAAGCGTATTAAGAGGTATGTGACACATGAAACTGGGATGAGCTGATTCGAAGTAATGAAGCTAAATGGTTGTCAGTCAATCAGTTTTTAATGCTGTTTTTGTGAAACTTCAAAATATAAAACACCTGTTCACAGATGCAGGGAGATGAAAACATTATAGTTATCTTCTGAGTGTAGGATTTTCAGTTTTGGGAAACTTGATTTCAACAGGGCCTTGTAAAACTCAGTTTTAGAAACGTTGAGAAATAGTTGCTTCAATTCAGTCTTTATTGACTAATTGTTTGGGAAATAGATTAAATTGCATTTTGAAACCCCTGATATGTCCCCAAATATCATGGATTAATTGGTTCCTTTCCTGGATTTTAAGTCTCAATTAATTGATGTGACTGAGATCTGTAAAAAATGCAAAGTCGGAAAGCCATATCATATCTTTCAAATGTTCACACTCGTCCATTCCTTTTTCTTCCATGAAAGAGATTATTTCGTTTTTTAGATCCCAAACTTGTTCAAAAACCTATCCTTTTGTAAACCATATTACTTTAGTGTAGTAAAGTACATAAGAATATTAATTCTGCAGTGAGTGAAATTGTCTATGAGTGAGAGCTAGTGAACTAATGCTATTAACAAACCTAATAACAACATGAAGCACATCTTTCTTCTCTAGAACAGGTTTACACAGAGCAGTGAAGAAATACAACTTCATGCTCATGAAATGATTCCTTAAATATGCCTGCAACACCAGATCCCCCCTGTCAAATTTGGTGCTTCATCAGTAATAATGTTACAAATATTGGTCAAAGATGTGATATATTGTTGAAATTCTTGAAAAATGTCATATTTTTAGTTGTTCCCTTTAATGAACACACACAAGCTAGTTCTTCAATAACTCAAAAGTGAGATCAATACGTCTTATAAATATCAGTAACTGAACTGTGTCAGCTATGTCCGTACTTTCATCCAAAGCAAAAAAAAAACAGAAATTAAGATCTCTTATCTTTGACTCCAGTTGGAAGACAAACTGCCTAACATTTACTTCAATTCTAGAAGTAATTGTTTTTCAAAATAAACTAACTGCCTCAAATTCTTTTTTTTTCAGGACACAAAATGTCACATACTTTGAGCATATAAGTTTTTACAAAATCTACATCAGAAAATGCTTTGTTACTTTTTACAATATTGTATGCTACAACATAACTGGCATGTGTAGCTAGCTTTTGAGAAGAACTTTGTTTTTTTAAAACTATTTTACTGACCTGCTAGTTTTTTATATGGAGCTCCGGCTTTGTGCTTCTTTGGTTATAGTTTCATAAGCGGCTTCATTATGTTTTGTCATGAAGTGTCATGAGAGATTGAATTGCTTGAATACGGCTACAGCTTCATTGTAAATGAGACACACAGGCTTACCCTTGATAGGTGTGAAAAAGTATTTCCATGTCCACTTATCTTTAAAAACACTGTACACAGAAATCAATGAGAAGGAAACCACTATTATATTGTAGCTATGCAAAAAATACATTTTGTCCTATGTGTAATTGTAGCGGTTACTTAAAACCATGTCGCAGGCTGGATTGAATGCAAAAAATACATTTTGTCCTATGTGTAATTGTAGCGGTTACTTAAAACCATGTCGCAGGCTGGATTGAATGCAAAAAATACATTTTGTCCTATGTGTAATTGTAGCGGTTACTTAAAACCATGTCGCAGGCTGGATTGAATGCAAAAAATACATTTTGTCCTATGTGTAATTGTAGCGGTTACTTAAAACCATGTCGCAGGCTGGATTGAATGCAAAAAATACATTTTGTCCTATGTGTAATTGTAGCGGTTACTTAAAACCATGTCGCAGGCTGGATTGAATGCAAAAAATAAATGTTGTCCTATGTGTTATTGTAGCGGTTACTTAAAACCATGTCGCAGGCTGGATTGAATGCAAAAAATACATTTTGTCCTATGTGTAATTGTAGCGGTTACTTAAAACCATGTCGCAGGCTGGATTGAATGCAAAAAATAAATTTTGTCTTATGTGTAATTGTAGCGGTTACTTAAAACCTTGTCGCGGCCTGGATTGACTAGCCCAAAGGGCCGCACTTGGCCCGCAGACCGTACTTTACCCATCACTGCTCTAGACTGTGGATTCTCCACATAAGGATCTATCTTTGATGAAGTGGAGAGTCGTAAAAACCATTTAATCCTTCTCAACACTATTCTTTTTCATAATCTTTCTTTCTATTACATTTCAACATAACACAATACAGAATATATGTAAAACGGAAACTAAATCAGTAGCATTCACAAAGGAAAAACTAGCCAAAGATATTGGCTATTGCGTTATTAAGATATTAGCATATTGTGGATTATGCTAAATGTGCAGTAAGAAATGGAGAAATAAGAACTATGATATACTTGTCTACACAATATAAAAATAAAATGGTAACAACAACATAAGCGGGAGATTGAAAAATTAAACTTTTACCAATAGTAGAATATATGCAAATATGTAGATAAGATTGACCCACTTATGACATAGTAGTATCCTTTAGAAAGGAAAACTGTATGAAACTATTTCATCATGTTGTTTACATGGCAGTTGTATTACCAAATTATGTTTAATAACGTGCAATGTTAAAAGTGTTGGGTCAAATATGATGATGTATGATTTTTCACATCACATCCTAAAAGAAATTCTATTGCCAATGCCTCGTAACGCCAACACATAAGGGACAAAGACTTAATATTGTGATCAATCAAAAATATAGTGGAATGTCAAAATATTCATACAAATCAAAAATATTGCACAGGTTGTTATAATTATGGAAACAAAAATAGGCAATCTTACATATTCTATATTTCCAGATGAACCTGGATTTTGTGTAGGGGTATGTTTTGATCCATTTCACACAAATTTACAAGTGAACACCTCATGTTCTGATGTATAGGTCGAGGTTTCAAAATAAAATGTATGTTTAAAAAACAGGGGTTGCCATAAACACCAGGTCTATGAAATTAATTTTTTTTAATTCAGGGTAGTTAGGGCAACTAAGAAACAAAATACACTGAAGTAATTATTTTCAATTTAAGATAACTACAGAATATTCTAAAGAAAAAAATTGAAACAAAAAATAATTTTAAAATTACAATATACTCTTAAAGTTTATTGTCAGACATTCTTGATCCCTACACCTCCTGAATGTCATGTGGACTAATATGCCTTCACTCACTCCATCACAATCGTTATCAGTAATGTCATCGTCATTGACTTCCCATAGTATGTATCATTATGATTAATATAGGCCTACTGTAATGGCTGTCCTATATTTTTCAAACAATTTTATCACATTTTACATTTTTTCTTCATCTCGAGCTTTAATGATTCACTGGAAAATAATGTCTAAAGATGCAAGGCTTTTCCCCTTCTCCCAGTATAAAACCTTCCCTCCAATACCCATCCATTTCTTCCACTCTGAGTAAACTTTACTTTTGAATAGCTTGCTTAACCTTCGAGAGGGCGCATATAGTTTAAAAAAGAGGGGGCTTGTGGAGGCTTATTCCGCACAAATATTTTTTAAAATGTAAACGGTTTACGATTTTATATTTGGGTGACTTCACAATTAAAACTATATAAATGCATTGTAAATAATTTTAGAGATCATTATTGTACAATTTTAATTTTCTAATCGTCATATTCTAAAAATATTTTGAATTGTTAAAACGTGTAAGCAATGTATACTAGAACACAGTTTTTATCACGGGGGAGCTGTTTGCAGATTATTTTTCTGTAATTAAGTAATTCAACGTCTAAACGTATAAAATATATTAACGTGATGATAGGCCCTACATTTAAGAATATGAAATTAATTATAATATTTAGTGAAAATAAAAATTATGTTTAACATTTGTTGATTCCATCTTCGCATGAGCTACTAGTAATCACTAAACACTTTTAAATGTTTTAAACTTGCCTATAGTAGCACTTACTTTGCTTGGCACTCAAAGAGTTATGGTCTGAGTTGACAAAGGGATAAATCTCCCAAAACGGCCGTCCTCTACAAGCAAAGTAAGTGCTACTATAGGCAAGTTTAAAACATTTAAAAGTGTTTAGTAATTATTTTTATTTAAATATATAACCCTTAAAATTAGTGGATGAAAAAAAATATTGGCTTTATAACACAACAGGTTCTAGCAGAATCTTATTGTCTTTGTTGAAAAACCAATTCATAATTGTTGATTTCTAAGCTTAGTAGTCACCATTAGTGTAGCGTGAACATGACCTACTCCCATGAGAATTATGTGTTTTTTTTTGCTATTATCCTTTGCCTTTCTGGTTCATTATACCACAGCATTTTTTGTTTTTTCTAAAAAAAGCTTCCCTTCTATTGCAAAACTGCACGGTCACAGTTTCCTGGCGAATGTTTAGCAGAATTTTCTCTATAACGTCAAAATCTGACAACATTTCAACAAATTGGCCATTTTCGTCATTGTCAGATTAACCTATTATGTCTTCATTTGTTTCATTTATAATTTCTTTGACTTCTTTGTCAGGTTCATCATCTGGCAAAGAGACTCGTATTATCAGAATCATCAAACAGGTGTCTAACAAAATTTCCAGTAAAAAATATTTATTGATTTTTTTCTTTTTCGACACCAAATAGCATTTTACAAACTCTCTCCTCTTCAAATGGAATAACAGTAAAATGAAAAACTTAGATACTAAAAAGACATACAACACTAAAATAATAATAATAACAACAAAAACAGTAATAATTTAACTCCACAAAGTTTTTTGTGATGTAAATAATTGCATGAGGAACTCTGCACAAATAACTTACACGAAAGTTACAAAATCTAGGCAATCTGAATGCAATTGACAAAGATTAAATTCACACTAATGCTACTTGGAAAAAATTAACAAAAATTGTTTGGGCCGTTTCCTAGAATGAAGGTTGTGGAGTAACGAGCTGGAAATAAATATGTGACAGCTGAAAAGACGTTTTCTTAACAAATAATGATATGTGCGGAGAAAAACTCCGCTTGCGCCCTCTCAAGAGTTAAAGAAACACAGGAGCATTGACATAATGCAATTCAACCCTGCACCTCTTTTATAGAAAATATACTAATACTCCTAAAGAGAATTTAATTTTTTGTCTAGTTTTGTTTAAATATAACCAAAGGCTCAAGTTTTTTTTCCGGTAGACATACCCTTAAGAACCAAAGTAAAACTACTTGTTGTGTCATGTTGTTTTATAATTTTATTATTTAAGGAAACTTGGAGGAACCTTATGGTGTAGAACACTTAGTGAGTACTCTTCCCATACATGCCACATTATTTGCCTTGTGAATACCAATCTCCTAGCAGTAGCCAAGTACCCACTTTATCGTTGTTGTCTGTCGTATGATACCTAATGAAACATAATATTATTCTATGTCATAAAATATAGTCACACAATTTTTATTATGTAACATTACTTTGTAATAATCCAAGTAAAACGCATACTTTACGACTCCACCTAAACCAGGATGTTTTTCAATTCCTTCTATTACCTCACACTCTCCTGATATATATTAATTTACAAATTTTCAATCGGTAATAATATACATTCTTATTCACCCACTCATATTTAAGTGTATTTTTGTAAACCTATAGTGGATGACAATTGATGTCAATACAGATTTTCAAATATTTATTCAATAATTAAATTATAAATATTTCAGGATCTAGGTTGGATTATCACTAATTATCTTCATGTTCAATGTGTAGCTCTTTGGCATCGATCCAGCTTTCCCATATCTAGAAATGTATTTTTCAAAGACGTCCCGATTTTCCTACCCTCCTGTTAAATATAAGCCATTTTCTATTTGAGCCTATTTTATCTATTTGAAAGGAAATAAGTCGGGCGTCTAAGAAATGTTTTATAACCATAAAGAAAATAAATGGGACTTTCAACCAATATTTATATCAATTCATCGTGCAAAGGAAATGAGTCAGGCTTCCAAGAAATGTTTATATCAATACGGTATTCTTGAATTTTGTAGTTCATTACGTTAGATGAATCTTAATTAATCACTTAAACAATAGTTTATGACTATCCGAACTTTAAATTTTGTAAATTTGTTAAAACTTATTAAGACAGAACGTTTTTGATTGCTATGCGCCGATCTTCATCAGTGTCTTCTGTTTGGAGATGTCGGGTCAAACTATGATGGTTTTAAAGGCGGGTTTTCGATAGTATCAAAGAGTATGTATGATTTATATTGTGTTTGTTCCTTTAATATGTTTGTACTTTGTGTTTTTTTAGTGTGTCTGTAAATTTCATATTGTTCTAGTGTGTTGAGATGAGGTCCTTTTTTGTTGATGTGTAGAATTTCTAGGTTATGGTAAATGTCTGTGTATTTGTGTCCTGTTTCTTTTGTGATTGTAAAATGTTGAGTTACTGTTCTGTCTGTGTTCCTCAACTCTTTGTTAAAACCTGCGACCTGTCTGTCCAATGGAGAATTTGTTACATTAGTCGCAGTTCAGTTTGTATATGCTTGGTGCTTGTAGTTTATCTTTGTTGTTGGTGTTGTGTTATATTGTGTATTGTAACTTGTATTTTGTTAGTTGTTTTGTTTATGTATGGTAATGTGATGTATTTGTTTTCCCTGTCTGTAGTGTTAATTTTAGTGCTTTTTGTATTTTCTACCATAGTTTGTCTATTATTGTGGTGTTCAATCCATTTGTGTATGCTAAATATTTAATTGTGTCTAGTTCTTTGTTTATGTTTTCTGTGGTCATTAAGACTTCTATAAGTCTATGTAGCATAGATCTGAAGGCAGCATGCTTGTGTTGGACAGGGTGGTTTGAGGTGTTGTGGATAAGTGTGTCTGTCGTTATGGGTTTCCTGTAAATGTTGAAGCTGTGTTTTTGTGTGTGGCATTTTGTTATGGTTAGGTCGGGGAAGTTTAGGGATTGGTTGGTTTCAATTTCTGAAGTAAAGTGGAGTTTTGGGTGTATTTTATTAGTGTAGGTGAGGTGTTTTTCAAATTGTTGGGAGTTGTCTCTGTATAGGGTTATGATATCATCGACGTATCTGTGCCAGTAAATGATTTTGTGTGCGTGTGTATTGTTTATGAATACCTTGGTTTCTATGTGTTGTACAAAAATTTCGTTTAGGACACTACTGATAGGACTTCCGATGGGTAAGCCATCTGGTTGTGAATAGAAGTTTGAGTTGTGGGTGAAATAGTTTTGTTTTGTGATGGTTTGGAGAATGTTTATGATCTCGGTAACGTGGGATTTAGGTATGTTGTTCTGTATTAATTGGGTTTGTAGGATGTTGAGCGTTTCGGGTATGGGTATGCTGGTGTACATATTTGTTATGTCGAGTGATAGTAGTGTTGAATTGTGTGGTGTGTTTATGTCTTTTATTTTATTTATGAGGTTTGTTCTGTTTTTTGTGTGTTTTTATGTTCAAGTTTATGGATTGTCTGATTATCTTGTTCATGTATTTTGCTAGTTTATGTGCAGGGGCATTCTGGTAGTTGATGATGGCTCGGATGGGACATTAGGTTTGTGAATTTTGGGGAGAGGGCGGAGGGTAGGTGCTTTTAGGTGGATTTGTTTTAGGTGGTATTTTTTGTTTTTGTTGATAATGTATTTAGATGTAATAATTAGTGCAATTAGATTTATTAATTAGACCAATTGAAATTACATATGAGTGCAACCCATATGCTCAAAATGAATTAAGAAAGTTAATCGATTTAAAACCTCAAGCACAAACATTAATATTGTTCTTTATGATATTTTAAATAAATAACTTAGTTTATGAGTAATTATTGCTTAACTGAGTAAAATCTATTGAACTTACTTCCTAACTATCAATGAAACAATTGTTTCAAAACGCTTTACAAAGTAAGTCCTAAAGTTTTCACTCAGTTACGCTATAATTATTTATAATTTAATCAATCAATACACGATAATTACAAGCAACTTAATTAACTTTGGTTAGTGTAAAAATTCCCCATTTGCTAAGAAACGCGGTATAACTGTTAAATACTCCTGCCTCGGAATTGCTTCCCTGTTTCACAATTTTAGTCTCTATCATCACAATCGAAATTTCAAAATTGCTGCTGGCCATCCTTAGAAAGCTCTTAAAACTTTTATCTGATCTAAGTTCATCAGACAACGGGTCTCGGTCATCTTTCAATAACTCCGTAACATCCTCCACACTCCATAGCTGAACTGTGAAAACTCACTATCTTGTGTCGACAAAAAATGTCGTAATGCTTCATTGTTTCAGAAATTTTGAAGCGTATTATTATTACGTTGTCGACACAAAAAAGGTGCATTCAAAAATGTCTGCAACATAAGGTGCAACCGCGGTTCTAAATATATTTTCAACTAGGACTCGTAAATCTAACAAATTCAATGTGGTGACATATATTATATACAATTACCCTGAAATTAGTAACGTGTATGAAACAATTATAAGAAAGCAACACTGTTTCTTATTATATATATATTATTGTATATTACGACACGTACCACAACATTAAAATTAATATCTTACTAATCGATCTTTTCCTTTCGGGTGTGGTAACACTGAAAAAGCAACATATCTACAGAGGCAGTGATATCTTTTGGATCGTCAGCTGTAGCTTGAAGCATTTTAGGCAAATTTCCATAGTCTTTTTCCATGGTTCTTTTTTAAAAATATATTTTATATTTTTGGCCGAAGTACAAATAGTTTAACTTTTGTGTTTTAATTAGAATCATGATATCAATTCTTCCGAAATCGCTACAGTAAGTATTATTTGTAATTAAATACTTTCTCAGATTAAATCTAAAATTTTAAGGATTCAATTTCATAAAAGAGTTTTTTAAAATCTAGAGTTCTTAGGTTTTCAAATGATTGCATTAGAATAGAAGAAAAAGTAGTTCTGCAATAGATTAAACGGAAGGAGGTTTTAAACTTTTAAAACAAATTCTTTCTAAAACAGGCAAATGATTTGTATATTATTAACAATAATTCGTTTCAAAGTTATATTATTTAAAACAATTAAAATCAACAAGAGTGGGTTTAATGTTGTAGGAGGTATAGAATACTATCTTTCATAATAAAATTAATTAAAAAAAAGGTTTTGAACTTAGTGTAGATCTACCCTGTAATTAAAACCATACCTTATTGTTTTTATTATTATTATTTTTTTAAATAAGACCCAAAATAGTTTAGGTTTTATATAAATGAGGTTTATAAATCATACAAATTCCAAACCTTGAGATAAAACTAAAGTTTTGTTTGCTAATGAAATTTTTTAAAATGTTATTTAAAAATACATTTAATTATTTGGTAAAATATAGTCTTAATGACGTTGGTTTAAAAATTGTTTTTGTTTTTTAATTACTCGTTTTAATGTGTAGAACATAAAATGGTAATTGTTTAGTTTGCTAAACCAGGCTTATATTTTCATGAAACATTCAGAAACATGTAAAAAGGCTATTTTCATTGAAATTATTTTTTTCTGTGCCTAGAAACATTTTTTCTTAAATTAAGGTTTGGTAAAAGTTTCAGGGTAATTATTCCCACGTGCGACTACCGCTATTTTCGTTAAATTTTTTTACTTTTCTTATGTATTTTTACGTCCTAAACATGAATCCAACATTAATAATTGTCGCTGACGCCGTTTTTATAAAATATACTTTAAAAACATAACCTTTATTGACGTAAGTTCAGACTTGCTACTACTGCTATTCCGACATGCGACTACCGCTATTTTCATGAATTACCTACGAAGTATCCAGTCAGGATAGATTTGGTTATAATTATATTCAATTTTATTATATACCTATATTGAAATATACATACAAAGTAATCAGTCAGGATAGGTTTGGTTATAGTTTTATACAACATTACTATATACCTACATTAAAATATACCTATGAAGTATCAAGTCAGGATAGATTTGGTTATTATTTAATAAAAATAGATAGTAATTCTGAATACAATTATTACCAAATCTAACCTGACTGGATACTTTATAGGTATATTTTAATGTAGGTATATAGTAATGTATAAAATTACAGATCTAGACGTAGTGCAGTGCGCTGTAGCAACTGCGCCCTCGGTTCACGCTATAGGCCTACATGTCATTACAATCTAACATTTAAAATGTGAAATAAAGTAACTTTCACAAAAATACATAAAAATGTAGGGAACGTACATATGTAAAAACGTGAAAATACATAAGAAAAGTAAAAACAAATTCACGAAAACAGCGTTAGTCGTACGTCAATAAAGGTTAGTTTAGGTTGTGTTTTTTAAGTATATTTTTAAAAAAACGGCGTCAGCGACAATTACACTGCACAACAAAGTTTTTGTTTTGAGGTTGAAATTAGCTGATTTTAATGTATTTCCACGTGTTAAAACCGAAAATGACCATAAAAATTATATATTAGCTCGTATTTCAGATATATATATATATATATATATATATATATATATTGAGTTTTCAACAAATGAAATATTTCTTTACCAACAGTTGGTACACAGGTTTGTTTACATAATTTCCCTCTCTTGAGCTGTTCATAAGTAGTAAACATAACCTATGTGAGTTTGTCAGTTGTACGCACGTGGTTGCTATTGAAATTATTGTGTGAAGTTGATTTTTAAATTAATTTTAGTGCTGATCTGAAATGCCTCGAAAGTGTGTGAATTCTGTCGATAGCTTTTGCTATATATGTGGTGAAATAACATTTTTGGCTCAAAAACGTAAAATGACACCTATCGTTAAGACTGCCTATGAACATTATTTTGGTGTGAAAGTTGGGGACCAAGATAAATCATGGGTTCCTCATATTTGTTGCAATTCTTGTTCCGTCATATTGCGAGAGTGGCTGAAAAATAAAAACCGGGCAATGGCTTTTGCAGTACCTATGGTTTGGCGTGAGCCTACCAATCATACAGACGACTGTTATTTCTGCTTAACTCCTCCCATTAAGCAAGGTTTATCTATGAAGAAAAGAGGAGCGGTTAAATACCCTAATCTCCCATCTGCTCTTCGGCCTGTACCACACTCAGACACTTTGCCAGTCCCTTCTCCACCCCAAAACTATGAAATTTTAGAGGAAGGTGATGAAGACTGTTTAGAAGGAGCAACCCATCCTTCAACATCTTATGACCCTGATTTTCAGGTAAGCGATAGATCTAGTGATCCGCACAAAATTAGTCAAGCAGAGTTGGGTGACCTTATAAGAGATCTTGGCTTGTCTAAGGTAAAGGCTGAGCTTTTAGGGTCAAGACTACAACAGTGGAATCTTCTAAAACATGATGTGAAAATATCTCAGTACAGACAGCGTCAAAAAGATTTGCTTCCTTTTTTTGAGAAAAAAGAAAACCTCGTAGTTTGTTCTGATGTTAATGGTTTGATGGACTGCTTCAAATTGGTTCACACTCCATCTGAATGGAGACTGTTTATAGACTCTTCAAAACTAAGCTTAAAAGCTGTACTTCTGCATAATGGAAATCAGCTACCTTCTATTCCTATAGGTCATGCAGTACACATGAAGGAAACTTATATAAATATGAAAACACTTCTCCAATCAATCAAATATGAACAACACAAGTGGCAAATCTGTGGTGATCTGAAAGTCATTGCTATACTCCTAGGAATGCAATTAGGGTTCACCAAGTACTGTTGTTTTTTATGTCTGTGGGACAGTCGGGATAGAAAATCTCACTATAAAAAAGTGAACTGGCCTACACGAGACCTAAACCTTAATGAGAAAAATGTAGTTTACGAGCCTCTTGTAGATCCTAAGGATGTTCTCTTACCCCCATTACATATTAAGTTGGGACTAATGAAAAACTTTGTGAAGGCCATGGACCAGGAAGGACAAGCTTTTAAGTACTTGAGAGCAAAGTTTCCCAGGTTAAGTGATGCTAAAGTCAAGGAAGGCATCTTTATTGGGCCTCAAATCCGTGAAATCGTAAATGATCCTGCTTTTGACATGATTGTAACAGGAAATGAAAAAAGAGCCTGGGAAGCCTTTAAGGGAGTTGTACATGGGTTTTTAGGTAACAAAAGAGATGATAACTTCACAGCATTGGTTAAAGAGCTTCTTCAAGCTTACCACCAACTTGGATGCAACATGTCCTTAAAAATTCATTTTCTTCACTCTCATCTTAATTTCTTCCCACAAAACTGTGGAGCTGTGAGTGACGAACATAGAGAAAGATTCCATCAAGACATTGCCTTAATGGAACAGAGATATCAGGGCTGTTGGAATGAAGCAATGCTTGCAGACTACTGCTGGTCTGTGTGTAGGGATGCTCCAGAAGTGTTTTATAAAAGACAAGCTAAACGACAGCGATCTTACAATGAATCGGATTGACTTAATTGAAATTTGGTGGTACAAACTTCTTTTATTTGTCAAAACACTAAGAATAATGTTTTTTTAATCATTTTGTACTTGAAATATTGTAAAAGAAACATAACAATATTGTTTTATGTACTTTCACTTTTTACGTATAGTATAACTACTCTTTAAGATTAAGTACTGTGTATCTCAAAAACCAAAGCTAATAAAATTTTTTCATTGTTATTTTCGTTTTTATCACCCCAAAATTAGTAGAAATTGACTAATTTAGTGTAGGAAACATTCAAAAAATATTTTTTTGTTGTGCAGTGTTATTAATGTTAGATTCGTGTTTAGGACGTAAAAATACATAAGAAAAGTAAAAAAATTTAACGAAAATAGCGGTAGTCGCACGTGGGAATAATTACCAGTTTCAGCGCTGATGTAGCAGTTGTGAATAGTCTGCATACCTCGCGGAGGGATACATGACATCACAAATGTACTAAACGTTACACTTGGATAATGTGTAGCATTACGTTTTGGCATAATTTTAATGAATTTAACAAAATGAAAGTATAAAATATGAAGTATTCAGTCAGGATAGATTTGGTTCTAATTGTATAAATGTAACCATTTAGGTAATGTATAAAATTAAAACCAAATCTAACCTGACTGGACACTTTTTAGGTATATTTTAATATAGGTATATAGTAATGTATAAATTTAAAACCAAATCTATCGTAACTGTAGACTTTATAAGTATATTTAAATATGTGTATAAAAATTAAGCCAAAACGTTGTTTCTCAAATATCTACACACGTAAGGTTGTGTGACGTACCGGGGCCGATGCGTGCAACCTTATGCGCAGCACTGTGATGTAAAAAAACATTTATATCACTCCGCGCCCATTCACAACTTCTACATTCGCGCTGAAAATTTTACCCAACTTTAATTTGAGAAAAAATAATGTTTCTAGGCACAGAAAAAAATAATTTAAATGAAAATAGCCTTTTTACATGTTTCATGAAAATATAGGCCCGGTTTAGCAAACTAAACAATTACCCATAATATTAACCTTTTTGCGTGGAAAATACGAAAAGTTAATTTGGTAATATTAAAATCAGTGACTACCGCTCCGATCGGCGTAATATTTTATCCTGATCAATTTTACCTTGCTGAACACGAATCTGAAGTTTTTTTTTTACTGCAAACACATTTAAAAAAATATATGTATTGGTAAACATATATTCTTAGTGACGTTAGTTTAAAAAAATTTTTTGTTTTAAAATTACTCGCTTTAGTGTGTAGAACACGAATATCCAACTTTTTTTCCGTGGAAAATATGGAAAGTTATTTTTTCCCACATTTTAAATGTTAGGCTGTAATGGGATGTAGGGATATAGGGTGAACCGGGCGCTCAGTAGCTACAGCGCACTGCACTACTTCCAGATTTGGTTGTAATTTTATACAACATTACTATATACATATATTAAAACATACCTTCTAATTATCAAGTCAAGACAAGTAATTATCAATAATAAGACAAGGTTATAATTTTATTCAATATAGCTATTTACCTATTTTAAAATATACCTACAAATTATCCAGTCAGGATAGATTTGGTTACAATTTTTTTCAACATTACTATCTACCTATATTAAAGTATACGTATGAGTGTCCAGTCAGGATGGATTTGGTTGTAATTTTGGTAAATATTTAGACTTATTGCCGATGCAGAAAATTACAACCAAATCAATCCTGACTGGATACTTCATAGGTATATCTTAATGCAGGTATATAGTAACGTTTTATAAAATTATAACCAAAAGTTAAATATTTAGATTTTATGTTTAGTATTAAAATAAACTAACTTTGACAAAGTGTCGTGTGCTGTAGCTACGGCGTGGCCAGTTCATGCTATACATGCTATTACAGACTAATATTAAAAATGTGCAAAAAAATTAACTTTTCGTATTTTCCGCATAAAAAAGTTATTATTCGTATTCTAATGTTAGCAATGTCAAATCTATCTTAAAAAAAAAAAATGATTGGAGTGGTAGTCGCTTTTTGGGTAACGCGATTTTTTTTATAGGGCCAATAGGAATTGTGTTGTCAATCCTATTGTGGGGTGCCGTCCCCTTTTTTTTTGTGCATTTGTAAAGTGATTTAGCGTCCTATTGTAGGGCATTTTTGTGACTATTTTAATTCTTTATTCTTGTATTGTGCTTATAAACATTTATTAGGTTAATACAGACTAGTGTGTTAAATTTTGGCCTACCTTCACCTCCACGAGGTAAGGGGCGGGAACGAGCGATGGCTATTAGTCAAAGGGATTAGCCCTTTGCCATAAGTCCTAGCCGGTTAAGAAGGTAAACGGAATTTTTTTTTCTGTGAGATAGTAGTAGAGACAGTGGGACTTGTTAAATTCTAGTGAAAGCGGACACTTATTCTTGTAGATTGTTAGACCTGTTATAATTTTACGGTAGGAAAGTTAATTTATTCATTGTTGTAAAAGCGGACACTTGTTTTGGAAGATTAAAAAAAAATTTTTTTTTTTTTATTTTGTGTTAAATTTGTTATTGGAACTGTTTACGGTAGGGAACCGTCAAGTATCTTAGTGTTTGTTATAGGATTCTAAAAGAAGAAGATGGCGAGTGGCAGTAAAGAAACCAGCAAGGAGATTGAAGACCTTGAGAGGAAACTAAGAGAACAGGAGAGAGAAGTCGCAGAAACTAGAGAAAAGATCAGAAGAAACTCAGAGGAAAAAGATCGAGAAAAGGAAGAGTTGGAACGGGAGTTACTGGAGAAGCAACTTATGGAGCAACAGAGTAGGAGACTGAGCCTTACACGAACACCACCCAGATCGAGAAGTATTACAGAGTCTGAGTCGGAGTCGGGCACGGAGACTAGGAAAAGAAACAGGGCAGAGATAAGTCCGGGTACGATCGCTAAGAAAAAGAGAGAGAAGCTGGGAGGAGGTGCTTCTGATGCTAAAGACCTTGGACAAGAGACTGAACTTCCTAAGATAGATCAGTGTTTGAGAAAAATTGATAAATGGATGGGTGAACTCATCGCAAAAAAGCAAGTTAGCAGAGCCCATGTGGAGACGTTCAATGAAATTCTTGGTACACTCAGAGAAAGTATAGGTGAAATAAGAGTGGAGAATGCTCAATTAAAAGGGAAAATTGAGGGTAGACAGGAAATTTTGGATGTGATTAAGGGTATGAGTGGAGAGAAGGGAGCTGTGACAACATATGCTGAGAAAGCGAGGATCCCAAAGATAAGTGGGACTAGAGGACCCTTAGTACAAAATAGAGCTACGGCGATTGTAAAACATAAAGATGATAAACTTGAGGGTGAAGATATAAAAAAGATATTGAAAGACACAATAATCCCTAAAGAAGAAAAAATTAAAGTCACAAGACTAAGAAGTGTAAATAATTCAGTAGTCATACAGACTACAGAGCCTGAACAGCTTTGGAGAATTGCTGAGAATAGAAAGATTAAAGATAAGGACTTACAGATAACTGTGGCAGAAAGTCGCAAGCCTCAAATAATGATCTATGATGTTACTAACGAAATTAGTGACGAAGAAGTGGTTGAGGAAATATACCACCTAAATGTGGAAGATAGTATGACGATTAAGGAGTTTAAAGAGGAATTTAAGAAAATTCATAAGTACAAGAGTCGTCGAAGTGATCGTAAGGATCACTGGGTGGTTGAATGTTCTCCACGTATACGTAACCTCCTCCGAGGGAAAGATAGGGTGTTCGTGCAGTGGGAGACATCTAGGGTTAAGGATTTCATAGCAGTTGTGAGATGCTATAGATGTCAGGCATATGGCCACGTTGCTAAGTACTGTCGGTACAAGCAATGCTGCGGACATTGTGGTCAGGAACATGATCATAAAGAGTGTACAAAGAAAAGAGACCCGCCCACTTGTGCAAACTGTGCGTTTGCAAAAAGAGATGATAGACATAGGGTGGATAGTTATGATTGTCCGGCGTATGAAAGGGCTAAGAGAAATTATTTAGAAAAGGTACAATATGAAGGTTAATTTATTTCAAATAAATTTGCAAAGAGCTAGTGCTGCGAATGATGAGTTGGAGAGATATGTGGAGATGAATAAGTATGATGTGGTTTTAATGCAGGAACCATATACTGCTGGCGGAAGAATTATTATGAATAAAGGAAGGCTGATATATAGCAGGACAAGTGATATGCCGATGAGTGCGGTATGGATTATAAATGACACATTTGATGTTATGGAATGTGAATCAATTACCGACAAATGTTGGAGTGTCTGCCTGGTGCAGAAAAATAAAGAGAAGCTGTTCTTGGTAAGTGGATATTGTAAATACGAAGACGTCTATGATTCACATATGGCTAAGCTGGAAAAGATTTTGAAGGTGCTGAAAGGAAATAAAGTCATTATTGGGATGGATGCCAATGCACGGTCGGTCAGATGGTACAGCAATGAGACTAACAGGAAAGGGGAAGCCCTTGAGGAGGTTATAGACAAATCACTGCTGCACATATGTAACATGCAGAGCAAATTGAGCACCTTTAAAAACGCTCAAGGGGATGAGACCAATATTGATGTGACTTTGGTAAGGGAAAGTATGATCGATATGATTAAAACGTGGGAGGTCAACGATGACATTACCTCAGACCACAGAGGTATTAGAGTTGTGGTTGATACGCATATAGGTTGTTCTGGAAGCAGAAATAGTATGGTGAAGGGATCCTTTAATATCAGGAAAGCAAATTGGAAGCTTTTTGATGAAGTATTGATGGAAAACATGGGTAGAGAAGAGGAAGGGAACATAACTGTGGATGAGGAGGCGGAGACTTTGCAGAAGAAGGTTATGGAGGCTTGTATGGAAGCAATTCCAATAGCGAGTGGTAAAGAAAAGAAAGTGGACTGGTGGAGTGACAGGCTGAGTGAATTAAGAACGGATTTCCGCAAGAAACAGAGAAGATTTTATAAGACGAAGAATGAGGAAAGTAAGGGTGAATTTATTAAAGCCAGAAGTAGGTATATAAATGAGATCAGGGAGCAGAAAAGGAAAAGCTGGGAGAGGATGATCACTGAAGAAAGTGAGCAGGACCCATGGGGTAAAGCGTATAAGATCATTGCGGGAAAGCACAAGCCCCAACTTTTGCTGACAGAAATGGAGTACAAAGGCTCAAAAACAAAAAATATAGATGAAACCATGGAGGCTTTTTTGGAAATACTTTTGCCAGATGATGATAGGGGGAAGGATCTAAGAGAACACTCTGAATTACGATCGAAATTTTATGAAGACAGCATAGGACCCAATATGGAAGATTATACTATGAATGAAGCCAACAAAGTGGTGGGAACGCTTAAACGGAGAAAGGCGCCAGGTATAGATGGGATAAAGGCTGAAATAGTAATGAGATCATGGGGCAGAATTAGAACGGAGTACCTGAGGATAGTAAATAAAGCACTCGAAGAACACAGATTCCCGAAAGTATGGAAAATAGGAAGCTTGAAAGTATTTCTAAAAAGCGAAGACAAGGAAAGATGTAAGGTCAAATCGTATAGACCAGTTACACTCCTCCCAGTAATGGGGAAGCTTGCAGAGAAAGTTATGGCAATAAGATTGAACGAGTTTCTCAAAAGGAAAGGTCTGCTAAGTGACAGACAGTTTGGCTTTCGAGAAGGATGTGGGACGGTAAATGCTTTGATGAGACTGAAAGAGGATGTAGCCATGGCAGACGAGAAGTATGTCTTAGCAATATACCTAGACATATCGGGAGCATTTGATAACGCTTGGTGGCCGATAATTGTGGATGTACTACGGAGGAATCAGTGTCCTAGAAATCTATTAGGATAAATTAGAGACTATTTTTGCGATAGAGAGGTTGGATTCCATCTAAAGGAAATGAGCAAAAATAAAACTGTAACGCAAGGCTGTCCACAGGGATCTGTTTTGGGGCCGATCTTCTGGCTGATTCTCTTTGATAGCCTACTAAAGTCAGACTATGTACCAGGTGTAACGATCACTGCATATGCGGATGATGCAATTGTGCTGGTGAGAGGGAGATCTAGAGGCGATATAGAAACCAAGGGAAATATTGCTATTGATAGGATCTGTGAATGGGGACAGAGAAACAGACTACAGTTTGCGTACGACAAAACCAAGATTTCACTTTTAAAGGGAAAGCTTAACAAGGGTCGAGCCCCAAGAATACTTATGAAAGGACGCAGAATAGAATATGTTGAGGATCACAAATACTTAGGAGTAATCGTCGAGGAAGGTTTAAAATTTGGCAAGCATATTGTAGAACAGGGCAGTAAAGTTAATAATATTTTTGCTAAACTTGGCAGGGTCGCTCGAGCAAATTGGGGGATTACAAGTAGAGCAATGACTACATTATATAAGGGCATCGCTGAACCTATTATGTTATATGGATGTGAGTTCTGGGGAGAGGAAATTGTATGCAGAATAAAGAGCAGAGAGGCTATCCTAAAAGCACAGAGGAGGGTTTTGATCAGTGTTGTGAAAGGCTACAGAACCATTTCGACTGCGGCATTACCAGTCATCGCTGGAGTGCTCCCAATTGACCTAATGGTCGAAGAGAGAATACGGATATGGAACAAGAAAATGCGTGGTGGGATTACCGGAGTAGAGAAGAGGATGGAGAGAAATCGGAGTCTAGACAAGTGGCAGAGGAGATGGGACGATGAGACAAAAGGCAAGGAAACAAAAATGTATTGGGGAGATGTAAGAGAAAGATTGAAGAGTGATTTTATAAAAATAGGACATTATGAGATGCAAGTATTAAGTGGACATGGAAATTTCAAAGAAAAATTGAGAAGATTTGGACTAAAATCTAATGGGATGTGTAAATGTGGAAAAGAAGAAACGGCTGAACATGTTATATACAAATGTGAATTGTACAACAGGCAGAGGAAAGACCTGGTGGAAATAATTAAGACCGAAGGTCTTACGTTGGAACAACGAACTTGTGTGAAAACTGCCAAAATATTTGAAGTATTTAGAGCATTTGTTAATCAAATTGGACGTGAAAGGGAACTGGAGTTGTAAGGAAAATAGAAGAATTATTCTCCTGCTTGCAGGGGGGACACGCCCGTCGTTACGAAGCCATTGTAACGACGAGAAAGACAACAAGGACAAGAAGTGTCCAGGTAGATATTATATTCAGGGTAGAGGAAAGCATCAAGATTTGGGACAAGTTGCCTGATGAAATAAGTCTAGGACTTGCTCATCAGGGGTGGAGGAGGGTTTGTTGGGCGTTGCCCAAAATCGCGTGTCCAAAAAAAATAATGTTTCTAGGCACAGAAAAAAATAATTTAAATGAAAATAGCCTTTTTACATGTTTCATGAAAATATAGGCCCGGTTTAGCAAACTAAACAATTACCCATAATATTAACCTTTTTGCGTGGAAAATACGAAAAGTTAATTTGGTAATATTAAGATCAGTGACTACCGCTCCGATCGGCGTAATATTTTATCCTGATCAATTTTACCTTGCTGAACACGAATCTGAAGTTTTTTTTTTTACTGCAAACACATTTAAAAAAATATATATATTGGTAAACATATATTCTTAGTGACGTTAGTTTAAAAATTTTTTTTTGTTTTAAAATTACTCGCTTTAGTGTGTAGAACACGAATATCCATTTTTTTTTTCCGTGGAAAATATGGAAAGTTATTTTTTCCCACATTTTAAATGTTAGGCTGTAATGGGATGTAGGGATATAGGGTGAACCGGGCGCTCAGTAGCTACAGCGCACTGCACTACTTCCAGATTTGGTTGTAATTTTATACAACATTACTATATACATATATTAAAACATACCTTCTAATTATCAAGTCAAGACAGATCTGGTTATAATTTTATTCAATATAGCTATTTACCTATTTTAAAATATACCTACAAATTATCCAGTCAGGATAGATTTGGTTACAATTTTTTTCAACATTACTATCTACCTATATTAAAGTATACGTATGAGTGTCCAGTCAGGATAGATTTGGTTGTAATTTTGGTAAATATTTAGACTTATTGCCGATGCAGAAAATTACAACCAAATCAATCCTGACTGGATACTTCATAGGTATATTTTAATGCAGGTATATAGTAACGTTTTATAAAATTATAACCAAAAGTTAAATATTTAGATTTTATGTTCAGTATTAAAATAAACTAACTTTGACAAAGTGCCGTGTGCTGTAGCTACGGCGTGGCCAGTTTATGCTATACATGCTATTACAGACTAATATTAAAAATGTGCAAAAAAATTAACTTTTCGTATTTTCCGCATAAAAAAGTTATTATTGGTATTCTAATGTTAGCAATGTCAAATCTATCTTAAAAAAAAAAAAAATGATTGGAGCGGTAGTCGCTGATCTTAATAGTTACTGTTAATTGTTTTTTACATTTTTAATGTTAAACTGTAATGAGGTGTATAGCGTGAACCGGTAGCCACAGTGTACTGCACTACGTCAACGTATTTTAATACTAAACTTAAAATCTAAGTATTTAACTTTTGGTTACAATTTTATACAACATTGCTATATACTATATTAAAATATAACCTATGAAGTATCCAGTCAGGATAGATTTGGTTATAATTTTCTGCGTCGGCAATAAGTCTAATTATTTACCAAAATCATAACCAAATCTATCATAAATACTTCGTAGGTATATTTTAATATAGGTAGATAGTAATGTTGAATAAAATTATAAGCAAATCGTTCTTGAATGGATACTTCATAGGTGTAGTTTAATATAGGTATATAATAATGTTGTATAAAATTACAACCAAATCAAGACGTAGTGCAGTGCGGTGTAGCTACTGCGCTCCCAGTTCATGCTTTAGCCCTACATGCCATTACAGACTAACATTTAAAATGTGAAAAAAGTAACTTTCTGTATTACCCACAGGAAAAAAAGTTGAACTTTCTGTATTGTCCACAGGAAAAAAAAGTTGATATTCGTGTTCTACATATTGAAGAAAGTAATTAAAAAAAAAAAAAAAATTTAAACAAACGTCATTACAACTTATTTTTACCAATCATTTCTACATGTAATCATATTAGCAAAAAAAAAACCTGGCGATGGAGAAAGTCTTCACAAACATGATAAAATTAAACCTGGTGGCAAAATTTGGAAAAATTCTTTTAAAATGGCTAAAATAACTTGACAATACACACAAAATGTTTTAAAATGACTTTTTTTTAAAACAGTATACTGCATTAGAATATAGCTACAAAGTACCCGGTTAAGATAGATTTGGTAAAATGTTAAAAAATAGGAGGCTACCTTACTTGTCAACAAGACAACCTCTTACTATATTGGTTTTTTGTGTGGTAACCACATTTATTCTAACCAGATGTTTTGAAGCTATATTCTAATCTAATAAAATAAAGCTATCTCTTTTAAAACAAAAACATCCTGCAGGGGAGGGTGTGGGGACTATCCGCACCTACTAGGAGGAGTTTGATGTTCCTTGCAGTACCCCAGTCTAACATACACAATACTAACAACACCCACTTCACTGAAGTATACACTTCATACACTTTCAACAAACACCACATCCACAACACAATTTTCACATATTAACACTTACATCTTCTCTGTAGGTGATTTTTACTGGTTAGAACCGTTGCGCGTTGGGAGTGCTGAAAAGGCAAGAGCTTGGTCCGAGATGCTGATGTGAGCTTGCTTTGCCCTGGTCTGCCAGCCGCTTTGGTCCTTGGTCAAAGTGTCTGTGGTGCACGGGTGTCAGAGCCTAATCCATCCAGCCAAGCTAAGGAGGAAAGCTATAGGCCTCAGAGTTCTGAGGATTGGAAATGATCTTAATGTGATTCAAGGGTGTACCTGTTCCAATAGTCTCGCCAGTAACTTCCGACACAATGGCTGGCTTGAAATACTTTTATGGAATTAAAAAATATGTCAAATGGAGTTATTTTAAAGAGGAAATGTCAGGTTTCACCTGATAAGCCTAAGGTTGACGAGGGTAGTAAAAAGTTGATGGTGGCAACCGTCACAGACTTTGCCATCACCAAAGTATTTAATATTTTCTAGTGCCAAGGAGGGGAAAGATCTTTTGAAAGTGTCTCCTTTCTTTATTAATAAGGCTAATACTGCTTGTGCTGGAGGTCCTGTAGCCTCTATTAAGAAACTTAGAAACGGAACACTGCTAGTTGCAACCTCCACCGAGAGACAAACTTGTTCTCTTTCAAAAATGAGTTCTTTCTTTGACCAGGACATGATATCTGTGGCTCTCCATAGATCCTTGAACTCTTCAAGAGGGGTCGTTACATGTAGAGATCTTATGAACGTGTCTGTGGATGAAATTAAAGATGATTTTGGATGTCAACTGATTTGGTTTTTTTACCAAGCTCTTCTGCGCGAGGATTTGGTGTACAAAGCAGGTTGTTAACTGATTCAGGTATCTCCGCTAAAAGACCCCCTGGCAATAACCCTAAGGTGATAAACAAAGATGTAGAGAAACGTGCTACTGTACCAAGCAAATCGGCACTGGGAGTAACAGAAAGGAGGGCATGTTGAAACTACCCCTCCTAAATCCAAAACTTCCTCTGACTCCATCCATGAACAGGTGGATATGGAATCGTAGAATCTAAACCTGGTATGTTTGTCAATATCCCAGGTAAAAAAATGGAGAACACCAATGGGTGTCAGCTCAATCCATTGCTAAGTTGATAAATGTCTGCAATTAGTAAGTTAATAATACAATGGAACGTCAGCGGTGTTACTAGTCACATAGAAGATCTTAAAGTACTTGTGCGAGATGTGTACCCAATGTTTGTATGTCTACTGGAGACACATCTCCACGAATCGCATAATTTCCATGTAAAGGAGTATTAATTTTTTAGATCTTACTTTGTTACAGAAGATCGAGCTAGAGGTGGCGTAGCTATCCTAACCCGTGACTGCATCGACGCTGTTTCTCTAAACTTAATAACTCCTTTACAAGCAGTAGCCGTTCAAACAGCTGTCCCGTATAAAATCACTGTGTTGCGACGAAATTTGTCCACTGGCGTCACACCAGTAACTATGACTGGCCTAAAAACATATATGGTACCAGAAAACTGGTCAAACCGTGTTCGTTTAATCCTTCTGATCCTTATGCTTTACGCCTGGGTATCTGCCCCAGTCCTGACCATGATTTATTAAAAATGTAGTGCTTTGACAAAACTTCCACACAGTTTTTATGTATGAATGGATTTTTATGATTTTTTTTTATTATAGATCTCTAAGAATCTATTATAACTTACAATTATCTAGAATTATAACAAACATGCAAACAAAAATTTTATGAAAATATGTTACCAAGAATCATTTTTCTAAATTTTGTTTCCAGAGTATACAAAATTAAAATAAATAGAGTTCCTAAATAAAAGCATCTTGTCTTTGTACAGATAAAAATGAGTTATATTCTAAAATTTAACTTAGTTGTATTCACAAAAAACTGAAATATAGATTTATAACTAAAAAGTCCACATTTAGTTTCACAAGCACAACATTGCGAAGTAATCAAGTCTCTTGTAAACTTTGTAAATGAGTTTATTACAAATGCCTAAATATAGGTAAGAATTATTTTAATACTAAATACATAAAAACCTCTTAACCACAAACATTCTTTATTTTATCCTTATGTATATTTCGGTTTCCAAATAACCATTCTCAGAGGGATAACATACTATATGAAATACACACTACACATTGGGACAAGTACATCACTGCTCATTAGTATGTGTGAACATATTCGGAGAGTTACTTTCTACAATTGTTTATACTTGCATGCTTTTAGGATACCTAAAATGATCTTGGTTGCTGACGTCTTCTTATATGTATCTAAGAATCAATCATTTCTCTTTATAACTATTTTAATTCTTTATAGATAGAAATATCTGGCAACTTTTTTCTAAATCCTAACTCTATTAGAGAATTCATGAATTAAAACTATTTTTATATATAGGCTGTATATTTTATATATGATGACATTTTATATTTGGAGTTTTCTTATATTCTTGTCATATTATTTATTTATAGCATATAGCTGAACTACATTAGGTGATATCTGCATACATATATAAAAAAATAACTATCCAAATCTAACTCTGAAGTTACCCTTATTCCTTTGGAAAACTGACTGGGTCGCAAAAACTTCAGAAAATTTAAAAGTGAAATGAAAGCAATATATATATATATATATATATATATATATATATATATATATATATATATATAAGAGTCTTTGAGAATGCCGGTACTGTACACCGGCGAAAAGCTTAAGCATAATTGTAAATGTTGAATAAAATATATCTTGATTATGAACTTTTTGAAGTTATTTAATAATTATAACAAATCAAGAAAAAGTAATCATCTTTATTATAATATATATATATATATATATATATATATATATATATATATATATTTACGGTACAGTTGTTTACCTTGGTAGGTATTAAATTCTTGATATTTAATATTATCCATTGTTTTTCCGTTGCACTGACTTTATGAAGTTAATATATTACTATTTTTGAGTAATTTTATCCACCATTAAGTGCAATAATAATTATTGCACTTAATGGTGGATAAAATTACTCAAAAATAGTAATATATTAACTTCATAAAGTCAGTGCAACGGAAAAACAATGGATAATATTAAATATCAAGAATATATATATATATATATTTAGTCCAATTTAATTAATCTTACTCAACTTAACTATATGTTTGGTTCATAAATTAATCTTAAATTAATGGATATTTTTATTAGATATATAAATTAATATCTTAACTTAGGGTTGGTGTTAGTTGTGTTGGATACATAAAATGTGCTGCTCGTCAGAGTCTCTTAGGGACGCAGAAACTGGCGTTATTGCCTGTTTGTATAGACCAGCCCAAACTGTACCATGAAGTGACTGGAGATATTATCTGCCCATCAATGGTTCAGGGGATTGATCATCTCAGGGATCCTAGGCTTAATAAAGTAAGTTTGTCTTTTATTCTCTTTCATTTCTCTTAATCTTTTCTTATAGAAGCATCAATTTTTTTATGTCTTCATCTTTTGCTATTTAACAATATGTCTATTAAGGTCTTATATGTCTATTATATGTGTAGTAAGGTCTTATCACATTATTTTGCTTAAGTCTCGTTTTGCTATATTAATTTTTTTGACAGCTCTAACATACTAAAATATGTAATAGAATATTTACCTCTAAACTTATATACACGTTGAAACGGTCTGAATTAACGTTTCAATTAAGAAATTAATACACAACCTATTTTAACCTATTTGGTTCCTGATGGCCGATCGTTATTTGTCGGTCGAGGGCGGAGAGGGGGCGGAGCTTACCTCACGCCTATATATAGCGACCGCGGAGAACGATTGGTATCATTCTAGTTTGTAACTTCTTGTGTGCTAGATTGTGTTTTGTAACAAGACCCTCTATTGATGATGACATGGTCATCGAAATGTACATAAGGGTTTTATCTTAAGTAACTTGTTTTATTTGTTATTTTTGATTACTTTTTGTGGTATTGGGGTTCCTTTCAATATTTTTATTGTAAGAAATTAATAATTTCTTATTTTTTAAATAACAATTTTAATATTTAAATAATAAGGTTTTAATTTATGGTATAATAAACATAGAAAGAGTCAAGAAGTCAGTAAAATTTTGAATAAGTATTATTAAGACAAATTAAAAATTATGATAGCATGAAATTGTAATAACTAACTAAATTTGACAAACGAGAGTGAAGTGAACAATTTTCTAAGTGCCGAAAAATGCTAACTTGAGAACTAGGCCACGTAGAACTATCATCGACATTTTGAAATGACCAGAAAAATCCATAATAAACAGTAGTGAAAACAGAATTAAAAAAACTCAAATAACAAAAAAGTTACAGCCATTTAAAAATAATAGACATTTTTCAGTGTTCTAAAACAGATAACAAAATTATGCAGGTTAAAACTAATACGTTGTCCAACCTGCCCGTACAAGAAACAAGCACGGAGATAGCGACGAGCTGAGAGGGGAGGGGAAGGGTGACATAGCCGCAATAAATACAGGAACTTGTGGACCTGTAAGGCAGTCTGTAAAAATTTTTTAATACGAGGTGCTATCGGTCGTTATGTCAGTCAGCGCCTAGGACAATCATCACCAGGCCAGATGGGACCAAAATAGCCACGTTCCTGCCGTCTACTTCCATCCGTGGACGAGGGCTTTAAACTCAGCCTCCAGGACGTGGAAATGGAGGGATGGCAACTTCCGATGTCCAGGGACAATGGAATCCAGACGAGAGGACTCCAGGACCGGCAGGGAAATCCTTGGTAAGTCATTTTCTCTATTATATACGAATTAACGTCAAATTTAGTCAGTTAAATTTATTAAATTCAAATTACCAATTAAACTTAAACAATGACTTCATTCTATGTTGAAAAATGAAATAAATCTTAAAAGTAATAAAATTAATTAGTATAACAAAATTATTGTAATAATGAATAATAAATATTAAATTTACAAAGTGGTTTTGGCCATAAGGCAATCATATTCAAGAAGACGAGATTTATTGAATCATATAAACTTTAAAATTATTTATAATAAAATGTGAATTTACCAATTCAATCTTGAAATAAGAAGATAAAATATTTTATTTTGTTAAATTTGGAAATAATTTTTGTTTTTTAAAATATGTAAATGTAATTAATGAATTGTATATGAAGTGTAGGATTTAAATATGTGAAAATTAACGAACTTTTAATTAATAATTTGTGCAGATAAAGAGAGATCTAAATATGTTTTATTTGAAAGGAAAATTAGTTTAGTTTACATCAGTAATTAAATGCATTATAAAAACTTACAGTATTTGAATTTATCCTGTGTTGAACAACCAATAAAACCTTTTAGTTTTTTCCAACTGATAAATAATGATTATAAAATCAGAGTACAGTTTTAATTAAATTTCATTAATTAATAAATATATAAAATCCAGAACCTAATGTTTTTTCAAACGAGTTCTCTCCTGAGAACAATTTTATTGAGCTATTCTAAAAATTAGTTTTTTTTTGTATTGAAGCCCAGAGACGATGTCTACTGGCAGATCATGTTTAAAGAACACAGGAGCCTTTTAAAATAGGTATCTTAAACATGATCATATTTTGCACGTCCCCTTGCTGTGCCTGCAGATCTCATGAAGTGGTAAGATTCTTTGAAAATTTTATGTGTTCATATAAATGTTGTTTCTTTCCAGCTGACTATTTTACTGACATGTGTGACTAATTACAGACCCAACAAACCTGCCAACCAACTTAGGGGAGGTCATACAAACGTTAAGGTAGAAGTCAGCGGGAATAGGCTTGCATTTGGGCGTGGTACATTACGCGGAAACACAAGACAAAATTTAGGGATCTTAACACGGTACTCAAAACAGTGTGAGCAGCAGATATATAATAAATATATTATTCTGCAACAAAATCAAACATCACAAAACGAAACGAGCAGAACGCAACGGCCATGCTCGCCGCGTGCGCGTGAGGAGGGAGGGACGTTGCAACACACACACACACACACTCTCTCTCTCTCTCTCTCTCTTGTACTTAAACAAGAATCTTACTTGGTATATATGCGAGTCGAATTTCTAGAACTTTAATTATGTGTCCTCGTTTTCGAGCATCATCTGAGATTAAGGGTTCCTTGTAGGGACGAGCTGTGTGGGAATTTCCATTGTTACGTGGTATACAGGTACTGTTCTATTTTCGGTTTCACTGCACTGCGAGAAAGTTTTAGTTTGTCTTGGGGTTGATATTGTCTATGAAGTTAAATAATTTATCATTTTAAATTTTATTTGTTCATTTATTATATTACTTTGTATTTATAAGTTTGTAGTTGATCCCAGTATGTCATTTTGAGGCCTTTTTGTGCTCTTTTTATTAGATGTATGTTTTCTATTGTTGGTAATGTATGGTTATTTTTGATGGCATGTATGGCTAAGTTTGAATATTAAGTGTTTGGTTTTGGCGTATGCTCTTTATATGTGTCTTAATTTATTTTTTGTTTGGCCAATGAATTATTTGTTACAGTCTGGCACTCGATTTTTTATATTTCGTTAATAAGTGTGGGATTTATTTTTTTTCTGGTTGGTTTATTTTATTGATTATGCTTGTTATATTTTTGTTTGTTATGTTCCCAATTTATCTATTGTTTTTTTATTGTATCTATTTTTTGGGCTATTTGATATATTATTTGTTTTTTTAAAAAAAAAAATTGTTACTTTTAGCATTCTTTATAAAGGTTTCCTAAAAATTGAGTATTTAATGTTATTTGTATTTCTGGTTATTGTTAGATCTAGATAGTTTATTTTATTGATTATATCTTAAGCTTATTTAATTTGTTTCGTTTATTGGTATATTGGAGTACATGTTTGTGATATCAAATGATATAAATTTAGTGTTTCTGTTTAAAATAAAGAGCACCTCAAAAGGATGCATCAAACCAAACACTTACAATTCAAATTTAGCCACACACGCCATCAAAAACAACCATACATTCCCCACATTAGAAAACATACAACAAAATGACAATCTGAGAACAACTAGAAATATGTAAACACAAAAATAATATAATTAACGAATAAATACAAATAAAATTAAAAAATGACAAATTATTTAACTTAATACAATAAAGTGTAGAAGTTTGAAATTTGAAAAAGTTCTGTTATAGTTCATTTTTCAGTTTTATTGTAAATCATTTTTATAATTTCAAAGTAAACTAGAAAATGGTTTTAATCGTATTATACTGAACGTGTGACAAAGTATGACAATATTCCAGAGTTTATCAGTATGTCTACTAGACTTAATTTATTTAATTGTCCTATCCTGTTTTTAAACTTCAATTTAATTGGGTGTCTTAATGAACTCATTTTTATTGTAAGACGAAAGCTAAAAAACATTGCAAAAATATTATAGCCAAAACAGTGGTATTGTTATTTCTTAATGCCTTTTCTTGAAGATTTTATGAAAATCTTCTATACAATGCTATGACTAGCTGCATGACTTGTGAGTATTTTGGTAGATATGACTGTAAAATGCTAGCAGTCATATTAATAGTTACGTCAAGTAGGGCATGACTTGTGAGTATTTTGGTAGATATGACTGTAAAATGCTAGCAGTCATATTAATAGTTACGTCAAGTAGGGCATGACTTGTGAGTATTTTGGTAGATATGACTGTAAAATGCTAGCAGTCATATTAATAGTTACGTCAAGTAGGGCATGGCTTGTGAGTATTTTGGTAGATATGACTACAAAATGCTAGCAGTCATATTAATAGTTACGTCAAGTAGGGCATGACTTGTGAGTATTTTGGTAGATATGACTGTAAAATGCTAGCAGTCATATTAATAGTTACGTCAAGTAGGGCATGGCTTGTGAGTATTTTGGTAGATATGACTGTAAAATGCTAGCAGTCATATTAATAGTTACGTCAAGTAGGGCATGACTTGTGAGTATTTTGGTAGATATAACTACAAAATGCTAGCAGTCATATTAATAGTTACGTCAAGTAGGGCATGACTTGTGAGTATTTTGGTAGATATGACTGTAAAATGCTAGCAGTCATATTAATAGTTACGTCAAGTAGGGCATGGCTTGTGAGTATTTTGGTAGATATGACTACAAAATGCTAGCAGTCATATTAATAGTTACGTCAAGTAGGGCATGACTTGTGAGTATTTTGGTAGATATGACTGTAAAATGCTAGCAGTCATATTAATAGTTACGTCAAGTAGGGCATGACTTGTGAGTATTTTGGTAGATATGACTACAAAATGCTAGCAGTCATATTAATAGTTACGTCAAGTAGGGCATGACTTGTGAGTATTTTGGTAGATATGACTGTAAAATGCTAGCAGTCATATTAATAGTTACGTCAAGTAGGGCATGACTTGTGAGTATTTTGGTAGATATGACTGTAAAATGCTAGCAGTCATATTAATAGTTACGTCAAGTAGGGCATGACTTGTGAGTATTTTGGTAGATATGACTACAAAATGCTAGCAGTCATATTAATAGTTACGTCAAGTAGGGCATGATTTGTGAGTATTTTGGTAGATATGACTGTAAAATGCTAGCAGTCATATTAATAGTTACGTCAAGTAGGGCATGACTTGTGAGTATTTTGGTAGATATGACTACAAAATGCTAGCAGTCATATTAATAGTTACGTCAAGTAGGGCATGACTTGTGAGTATTTTGGTAGATATGACTACAAAATGCTAGCAGTCATATTAATAGTTACGTCAAGTAGGGCATGACTTGTGAGTATTTTGGTAGATATGACTGTAAAATGCTAGCAGTCATATTAATTGTTACGTCAAGTAGGGCATGACTTGTGAGTATTTTGGTAGATATGACTGTAAAATGCTAGCAGTCATATTAATAGTTACGTCAAGTAGGGCATGACTTGTGAGTATTTTGGTAGATATGACTACAAAATGCTAGCAGTCATATTAATAGTTACGTCAAGTAGGGCATGACTTGTGAGTATTTTGGTAGATATGACTGTAAAATGCTAGCAGTCATATTAATAGTTACGTCAAGTGGGGCATGACTTGTGAGTATTTTGGTAGATATGACTGTAAAATGCTAGCAGTCATATTAATAGTTACGTCAAGTGGGGCATGACTTGTGAGTATTTTGGTAGATATGATTGTAAAATGCTAGCAGTCATATTAATAGTTACGTCAAGTAGGGCATGATGTGTGAGTATTTTGGTAGATATGACTGTAAAATGCTAGCAGTCATATTAATAGTTACGTCAAGTGGGGCATGACTTGTGAGTATTTTGGTAGATATGACTGTAAAATGCTAGCAGTCATATTAATAGTTACGTCAAGTAGGGCATGACTTGTGAGTATTTTGGTAGATATGACTGTAAAATGCTAGCAGTCATATTAATAGTTACGTCAAGTAGGGCATGACTTGTGAGTATTTTGGTAGATATGACTGTAAAATGCTAGCAGTCATATTAATAGTTACGTCAAGTAGGGCATGACTTGTGAGTATTTTGGTAGATATGACTACAAAATGCTAGCAGTCATATTAATAGTTACGTCAAGTAGGGCATGATTTGTGAGTATTTTGGTAGATATGACTGTAAAATGCTAGCAGTCATATTAATAGTTACGTCAAGTAGGGCATGACTTGTGAGTATTTTGGTAGATATGACTACAAAATGCTAGCAGTCATATTAATAGTTACGTCAAGTAGGGCATGACTTGTGAGTATTTTGGTAGATATGACTGTAAAATGCTAGCAGTCATATTAATAGTTACGTCAAGTGGGGCATGACTTGTGAGTATTTTGGTAGATATGACTGTAAAATGCTAGCAGTCATATTAATAGTTACGTCAAGTGGGGCATGACTTGTGAGTATTTTGGTAGATATGACTGTAAAATGCTAGCAGTCATATTAATAGTTACGTCAAGTAGGTAGAACTGTCAATGTGCTTTACTTTACTGTATCTTGCTTAATTGCGCTATAATTCAGTGAAGTGATTCTAAATTTACTGTAACTAAAATTAAACATTGAAAAAAATAGATATAGGCAGAAGTGAGACAAAGCTAGAAGCTGAATTTGGATAATCGTCTGTCACGGTAAAACAATTTTTGAAACTGCTGTGACTGATAATGTCTAGACTAATAAAGTTGATAAAACCTGGAATTAAGCTGTATGGTATTTATGTAATGATTTGTTTATTTTTACAGTAATTAGTAGTGTAGAATAATGTTTTAATCATTACAACTGTTGAATATCCGGATCTGTACTATTATTATTTATTGATGAAGAATATTTTTGATGAAATAGAGTAACACTCCAGCCATGCTGATTACCAATTATCATGATGAGTGCCCAGACACATTTCATTAATATTTATAGAAATTTGTCTGTATATTAATGTGTTATTGAATATATCCCTGCAGCACATTCTTGTGTGTAATTATGAAGGTTATTCAGTAATTAATAGTGTAGTAATGAAACAATTTATAGGAGGCATTTGGTAATGTTAGGATTTTATGTTGGGATCACTAGGATCGTCTGTCAACAATTATATTAAATGGTTTTGTTTGTAACCTCAAAACTCCATTTAACACAGGCAATTCCTACTTTAAGTTTCTATATTAATTGAACACTGTTCAGTGATACATTTTTTTGAAGGTAAATAACTAGTAAAAATTTTTCTAATTATTTTACTGTATGGGATAAGTTTTATAAACCAGGAAAATTTTTATAAGTAGGTAAAATAGTTTGAAAAAGATGAAAACTCTGTGACTGATAAACAATGTCCTGAGTGGCTAGTGGAAGCAACTGTTGTGTTAGTAACAAGCTCAATCTACAGAGAAAACAGTGCAAAGTAGGTGCAGAAAGAGTTAACACAAAGAGACAAGACTCAGGTTATGTAGTGTTGAAAGAACGCTATGAAAAGGAAGATGCAGACACACAAAGCCATGTTGACATTCCCAAGGTATAGGATTTTGTGGTTATTTGTAAGATCAGTGACAATAAACTGTATCTACTACTTAGATGAGTTCTACCAACAGTGAGAGAAAAATTGCAGATGTTAAAGAAAAGGCATGATTTTTCAGAACAAAAATGTTATGTCTTCTTCTGAAATGTCTATGAAAAAATAAATTGTAATGAATTCAGTATCACACTAATAGCTGAAAATCTCCTACGTTTAGAAATTGTACACAACACTAAAAAAGAATTTTAATCACAATAACCATGGTGAGTTGTCTTCTTTTCCCTGCACATTTGATCCTGAATCAAGCCAGATACCACCTGAATTCATAACAGTAGTAGACTGAAATATCATATCTCCTAATCTGTTTATGACTTCATTAAGTATTTCAAATTCGAACACTCCAAATTGCAGTTTTGATATCAAACCGATCCCAAGTAACTCATAACAAATTCAGTGCATTGTGATTTTTTAATTTTTTACTTGTTTACTAATTGTTAATTATTTCAAGTCTTATTTGGTTGTAGATGTTCCAAAAACTTTAAATGTCCATCCTAGTGGTAGCTAAAAATACCTTTTTTTATAATATGACAACAATTACTTCAAACTTGGATTTACTTGTGTAATAATGATGGTAAACCAAATCCTCAACGATTGTCTATTACAAAGTGTTTTCAAATGCATGACACTTCGAAAAATTGAAACAACATTTGAGATTAAACAGTGTAAACTAAAAGTGTAAAAAATAAACTTGTTAAATATTTTAAATGATATGTTAAAAATATTAACACATAATATTCTGGATGGTATTTGTAGCATCCTAGAGAGACTTCAGAAATTCAAAATATTATACAAGTTCTCACTGCAAAGAGATGAGCAAGCTTTAAGATTTTAAATTTTCCAGTTGAAAAAGATATAGTTAAAAAATGTCAGTAAGGAATTATATAGGGAAATTGATTTAATATTATTCTCAGTTTTACACCAAACCAAACCAATGTTCATGGCTAATAACAAAATCTGTATTTATGTGTAGAATAAAAGAAAGTATATTTTATTCATTTCAGATAGGCAAGACTACAGATGTTTTGAATAATGCCCAGCTTATTTGTTATGTCAGATCTGAGTTTAACAATACCATTCACTACAATATTTGTACAACGGGAAAACAAATTTTTAATGTTTTCGATGAAAGCACATGCCAAAAGTAAGAAATTTATTTGAAAAGATGCATAGGTTTATGCACAATTGGGCTAGTGTATTTACCAGTAGATATAGTGGCATTTTAAGTAAAGTCGGAAATGTGGCTTCTGATGTTAGTTAGACCCACCCATTCATTCACAGGAAAGTGAGTGTATTAAATTCAAAACCCGCCTTTGATATCACTATTAAAATAATAGACTTCATTTAGGCAAGGCCTCTGAATATTATAATATTTTCGTTACTTTACAATGTGTGGCTAGCACATACACCTTCTTCATGATTGGATCTAGGTAATAAAAAGGCTTATCCTCTTATTTGCAAACAAAAGTAACAAACATTTTACATAAATTCTTGTTGATTACAAGTGGTAAGCGCATCTGTATTGTTCTTAGATATATTCTCAATAATAAACAAACACTAAAACTCTTCATACAAGGAAATTGTTTACTTGAATTTTGTAGTCCATTACGTTTGGTGAATCTTTTAATCACTTAAACAATAGTTTATGACTATCTGAACTTTTTATTTAGTAAATTTGTTAAAACTTACTGAGAGTAAGTTTTATCTCAGTAAAATCTCAGTAAGTTTTAACAAATTTACTAAATAAAAAGTTCGGATAGTCATAAACTATTGTTTAAGAAATTGTTTAGCTGTCCCATTTGAAAATGAAGATACAGAAGGCGCAGCTTATTGTGATCACAGTTAATGTTATCATTCGGTTATTGTTATAGTTTCATTGAAAAACAAACACGGACGTATATTAATACATTGTAATTAGGCCGCTTATTGTAATCATCTGTTCGCTTATTATTATCATTTAATTTGCCATTCAAAATCATATGCGTCAACATATACTAGCATAGACCAAGTATAAATGTCTACAAAGTAGTGTAAACAGCACGTGCAACACACAATGACGACCAATTCATAGAATGTTTATTTTTAGAATAACAGAAATACTTTATAACGGTTTCAGCACTTAGCACAGTTCTCAGAATGTCTCCCTTACTCTTTGTTCACCCTAGCCTCGCTGAGTCGTTTTTAGTTGTTTGTTAACCATTTACAGTACAGTCCTACTGTATTTTTTAACAGTGAATTTTTATGAACGTTTATTACAGTACTTCAGTGTGATTTTACATAACTTAATTTTTAAAGATCTTTTTTGTTTGCTTTGTAGAGTTTAGTGTCACTTGAAGTTTCAAAGGACAGTATAGCAAGATGTCCGAATCTCAAAAGAAACGACGCGATTTAAGTCTTAAACAAAAACTTGATATTCTAGATAGGTACAGTAAATTACCAAAAATGAGTCAAAGAAACGCTGCTTCTCAACTTGGCGTTTCTCAACCTCTCTTATGTAAAATATTGAACAACAAAGAAAAAATCTTATCATTATCAACGTGTAATGCAGATGTTGACAACAAAAGACATCGTTCTGGGAAGGATCCGCAAGTGGAATCAGCTTTGAAATTGTGGTTTAAAAATTTTCGCGAAAAAGATGCTCGAGTTGATGGCCCACTAATGCGTCTAAAAGCTGAGGATCTTGCCAAAAAAATAGAAAACAGGATTTTAAAGCCACAGAAGGATGGTTCAATCGATGGAAGAAAAGGGAAAACATTGTTTACAAGAAAACGTGTGGTGAAAAGAGAAATGCTGATTTTGTTAGAGCTGAGGACTGGTACAATACGAATGGCCAAAGATTTTGGCCGAGTATTCTCCTAGTTGCATACACAATGCAGATGAAACAGGACTTTATTATCGTGCTTTACCCGAACATACTTACTTATTTAAAAATGAAATTGCTAACGGCTGTAAAATATGTAAACAAAGAATAACTGTTTTGTGTTGTGTTGACATGGTTGGTCATAAAGAAAAACTCTTAATTATCGGTAATTCTAAAAATCCACGTTGTTTTCAAGGTGTCAAAAAGCTACCGGTTGAATATCATTCAAACTCCAATGCTTGGATGACATCAAACATTTTTAATGAATGGCTGACTAAATGGGATACCAGCCTCAAACGCAACATTGTCCTTCTACTAGACAACTGCACTGCACATAATGACTTAAGCACTACGCTAAAACACATCAAAGTGATTTACCTTCCGGCCAATACTACATCAATTATTTAGCCATGTGACCAAGGCATAATTAAAAATCTCAAAAGTTTTTATCGACGAGAGATGCGTGCTAGAATTATAGAAAATATGGATGAATTACAAACCCTTACCTCAAATGAATTGGCTAAAAAAACTTCTTTACTCGATGCTATTCATCTGATAGCAAAATCTTGGAATGAAGTTTCTGAAAAAACTGTGAAAATTTGCTTTAGAAAAGGTGGTTTTTTTGTTGAAGAAAATCAAGAGCAAGCTTCATCTGAGGACGACTCTGAAGAGAAATTGAAAGAAATTGAAAGGACTCTCGATTTGTCCTTAAAAGAATATACTGAGTGGATAGAAGTTGACGATAGTATTGAGACAGCAGCGGAAATGACTGAAGACGATATTTGTGAGGTAGTTGCTTCAACATCAAAAGTTACTGAAGAAGAAGAAGGCACCGATGATGACGAAAATGATAATGTGTACCTCAAAGATCTAAGCAGGAAGTTCACCAAGCTCTTGAGATTCTAAGGCAGTTTGTTCAACAAAAAGCAGAAAATTTCAACAAACATTATGAATATGAACAAATTATAAACAATATTTTACGAGAAGACTACAGACAGTCACATATAGAGGAATTCTTCGAGAAAAAGTAAATCTAAATTTGAAGTGTTTTATAATGAAGTTTTATGTGTTAAAATGTTTTAATCAAGTGTTTTACTTAGTTCTATATATTTTTTTTTCAATTATGCTAGATTCAGTGTTTTAAAAAAAATCTACAGTGGAATAAAACAAACTGACATGAAATATGCCCACTAATATTAACAAGTAGAAAACTAAATTACAGAAATTCTACTACTGTACATAAAACTGTCCGGAATAGCATCAAAATTTGGTAAGTACAGTTTAATTATAGTGTTACAGAATTAGAATTACTTAATGTAATGATAGGCTTACATATCGTTCAGAACAAACAGTTGTGGCAATAATACAGTGAGTTCAATGCAGTACGGCTGTAGACTACATCGTGATTAAGCGTTCGGTTATTGTTATCAAATATGCTTCTGACAAATATGATCACAATAAGCGGCGCCGACTGCATTTCTAAGAAAATTCTGATTTGGGTCTGTTTTGTAAAACAGTATTCTTTAGTAAAGTTTTTTTTATTCTCTATTAAGATTTAGTTGAATAATAATAAAGACAAAATTATTGTCAATAGTGATGTTGCAGACAAAAACTTAATAATATATACCAAATTGGAATGTCTATGAAAAGAATTTTTATATACATTATCTTTCAAGTTAAGAAATGTTTATATTTAAAAAAATGAAACTGTAATTTAATATTCATATTAATTTAGCATAGTGGTTTTTAGGTATAATTTAATAAATGATTATGATGAATTAATGATGGTGTTTTAATCACTTTTTTAGGACATTAATTTTGTCCATTTTATTACCTTTGGAATTTAGTGGATATATCCATCAAATAACTGTTTTTAGTGAAGTAATCATACATATTTTTCTTTACTTTTTGATAAAGCCTTAAGAAATCTATGTGGGAAAGAAGTGTTTGATCTTTTTTTTTTCAAATTACAAAATTGTATTCATTTTGAGGATTTGACTTGGCCTGTTTTTATTGAAATGTTTTTGATTGTTCATTGTTTCTTTGAAAGGGTTGAGTGTTGATTTTTTCAGAATATGAACCCTTTGATTAGGAATATGTGCCTGCTCTGATATGGACCCTGGGAGCAACATTTTTCAAAGATTTTTACACTTTCTTTTTTCAAATTTTTTTTCTTTATTTTTCTCTAATTTTTTAGTTTGTAGTAATATTTGTTAGTATTTTTTTTTCATTCACTTATTTTCTCATGTTAACCAAACCTTACCTTAGTTTGTTCACAATTTCATTGCTAAAAATTATCTGTTAATCTTTTTTTCTGTAAAATACCTATTCATTGGGAAATACCGCACAAACTACAAAACGATCAGTAAACACGTGGGTAAAACCATAGACTTTGGACACAAAAGAGCTTTTTCACTCTTCAAACGCATATTCATTGTAAAATACTGTACATACTTCACAACGATCTTTAAACACGTGGATAAAACCATAGAGTTTTTGACACAAAAAAGCTTCACTGTTCATACGCCCATTCATTGTAAAATACCGTACAAACTTCAAAACGATCTGTAAATACATGGGTAAATCCATAAACTTTGTACACAAAAGAATGGTGACTATGTACTCTGTGTAGTATTTACTGTAAACATAGTTGCAAATATTTAACCTAGAATACACACAATACACAGGAAAACCAATCGTATGGCAATGCTAATCTGAGATCGTACATATACTGGAATGCTTTCACTGGCACTTGCACGATCTCACTTAGTGGTACGTGAATTCTAATCTGAGATAAATGGTAGATCGTACATATATGGGAATGCTCCCACTGTCCGTTGTGCAATCTCAGGTAGTGGTACGTGAATTCTAATTTGAGAGAAATGGTAGATCCTACATATACGGGAATGCTCCCACTGGTTGTTGTGCAATCTCACGTACTGGTATGTGAATGCTAATCTGAGATAAATGGTAGATCGTATATATACGGGAATGCTTCCATTGGTCGTTGAGCGATTTCACGTATTGGTATGTGAATTCTAATCAAAGGGTTAAAAATAACCAAGGTCATAATCTTAGGATAGGAATAAATTATTGGTTATTGAAAACTAAAAGTTCATTAAATTGTTTGTAGTTATTTTCTTTAATTTTTAAAGGCAAATAAATATGAGAAACAAAGTAAATATAATTTGAGTATTGTCACCTTAATCTACTTGTATTGCAATTTTCAGGGGTTAGCCTTTACAATAGAAGAACGGCAAGCTTTGGGTATTCATGGTCTTATGCCCCCTAGATTCAAAACTCAGGAACAACAAATTGAAGTATGCCGTTTCAGTGTGATGAAGTATCAAGAAGATCTGAATAGATATCTATATTTAGCTGAACTTCAGGTAAATTTCAAATTAAAACTGTTTTTGTAATTGTTGCTAAAAAATCAAAGTAATTGTTTATTTCTAATAATATTTTATTTCGGTTAGTAATTTGAAACAATCAAATGCATTGATATTAGTAAATTTTTTAAAAACTTAGTATTTTTTTGTTTTTTTTAAGATTATTTCATGATCTTGGCAATTTATGAAGATCCTAAAAGTTCTGTCTGGTTAAAATAATCAGAAAAGCTATCATTTTGAAGCATGACCGATCTAACTTTTAGTTAAAACTAAATAAGTGCTATACATTTACCCAATATCCCTTTGGGGCCGATTCCAGGAATCCTCGATTCTAATGGTATCGAGAAATCGCCTTTACTCGATTCCGTATTGATTAAAGTGGCAATTCTGATTCCTGTTTTTTTTAAAACTGCTAAAATACGTGTGCGGGGTAATTTAATGGAAAAGTAATTAACTAGCAACTATGTTTTATTTGTGTATTAGTTGCTTTGAATGAATTATAGGATATAAGCAAACATTGATTTGAGATTACGAAAATATCATTATTATTTATGATGCAACCTATGATGAAACAACAAAGATGTTCGAAACCATTTCTGTTCCATTGGTTTGTCACTTTTATCTGACAAGTTTCTCATGAATTCAGATATTCCTGCTCATAAATCAAGGATGAACATCTTGTGTACCGTATTACATTAAAATGGAACTTTTAAAAGGTTTCACCATTTGACCAATATGTTAACTAAATTCATTATTAGACAATATCATGTAGGCCTACATAACTTTAAAAAGAATTTCAAACGGACTTGAAAATCGAGAATCGTTAGAAAATTTTAGAATCAAAATCGAAATCGGAAATATGAGTTATCCTTAATCAGTATATTTATAAAAAATATGTTTAGTGTTGAAATCTGTTGTTTACAATTTGTTTTTTTTATTACTGTCTGTGCCATTTTTAAATTTCTGTAACAACAATGAATATAACTGTTATGCAGTGTGACTAGTATTGTGCTAGTCTTTTCTTGTTAAATGTTGGTGCTAAACAAAGTCTCTGTATTTTAATTTGCCAGCTGGGATGTCACTGCTGTGAACATAGTAGCGTGAGTGGTGCTGTGCTAGTCTTTTCTTGTTAAATGTTGGTGCTAAACAAAGTCTCTGTATTTTAATTTGCCAGCTGGATGTCACACTGCTGTGAACATAGTAGCGTGAGTGGTGCTGTGCTAGTCTTTTCTTGTTAAATGTTGGTGCTAAACAAAGTCTCTGTATTTTAATTTGCCAGCTGGATGTCACTGCTGTGAACATAGTAGCGTGAGTGGTGCTGTGCTAGTCTTTTCTTGTTAAATGTTGGTGCTAAACAAAGTCTCTGTATTTTAATTTGCCAGCTGGATGTCACTGCTGTGAACATAGTAGCGTGAGTGGTGCTGTGCTAGTCTTTTCTTGTTAAATGTTGGTGCTAAACAAAGTCTCTGTATTTTAATTTGCCAGCTGGATGTCACACTGCTGTGAACATAGTAGCGTGAGTGGTGCTGTGCTAGTCTTTTCTTGTTAAATGTTGGTGCTAAACAAAGTCTCTGTATTTTAATTTGCCAGCTGGATGTCACTGCTGTGAACATAGTAGCGTGAGTGGTGCTGTGCTAGTCTTTTCTTGTTAAATGTTGGTGCTAAACAAAGTCTCTGTATTTTAATTTGCCAGCTGGATGTCACTGCTGTGAACATAGTAGCGTGAGTGGTGCTGTGCTAGTCTTTTCTTGTTAAATGTTGGTGCTAAACAAAGTCTCTGTATTTTAATTTGCCAGCTGGATGTCACTGCTGTGAACATAGTAGCGTGAGTGGTGCTGTGCTAGTCTTTTCTTGTTAAATGTTGGTGCTAAACAAAGTCTCTGTATTTTAATTTGCCAGCTGGATGTCACTGCTGTGAACATAGTAGCGTGAGTGGTGCTGTGCTAGTCTTTTCTTGTTAAATGTTGGTGCTAAACAAAGTCTCTGTATTTTAATTTGCCAGCTGGATGTCACACTGCTGTGAACATAGTAGCGTGAGTGGTGCTGTGCTAGTCTTTTCTTGTTAAATGTTGGTGCTAAACAAAGTCTCTGTATTTTAATTTGCCAGCTGGATGTCACTGCTGTGAACATAGTAGCGTGAGTGGTGCTGCGCTAGTCTTTTCTTGTTAAATGTTGGTGCTAAACAAAGTCTCTGTATTTTAATTTGCCAGCTGGATGTCACTGCTGTGAACATAGTAGCGTGAGTGGTGCTGTGCTAGTCTTTTCTTGTTAAATGTTGGTGCTAAACAAAGTTTCTGTATTTTAATTTGCCAGCTGGATGTCACACTGCTGTGAACATAGTAGCGTGAGTGGTGCTGTGCTAGTCTTTTCTTGTTAAATGTTGGTGCTAAACAAAGTCTCTGTATTTTAATTTGCCAGCTGGATGTCACTGCTGTGAACATAGTAGCGTGAGTGGTGCTGTGCTAGTCTTTTCTTGTTAAATGTTGGTGCTAAACAAAGTGTCTGTATTTTAATTTGCCAGCTGGATGTCACTGCTGTGAACATAGTAGCGTGAGTGGTGCTGTGCTAGTCTTTTCTTGTTAAATGTTGGTGCTAAACAAAGTCTCTGTATTTTAATTTGCCAGCTGGATGTCACTGCTGTGAACATAGTAGCGTGAGTGGTGCTGTGCTAGTCTTTTCTTGTTAAATGTTGGTGCTAAACAAAGTTTCTGTATTTTAATTTGCCAGCTGGATGTCACACTGCTGTGAACATAGTAGCGTGAGTGGTGCTGTGCTAGTCTTTTCTTGTTAAATGTTGGTGCTAAACAAAGTCTCTGTATTTTAATTTGCCAGCTGGATGTCACTGCTGTGAACATAGTAGCGTGAGTGGTGCTGTGCTAGTCTTTTCTTGTTAAATGTTGGTGCTAAACAAAGTTTCTGTATTTTAATTTGCCAGCTGGATGTCACACTGCTGTGAACATAGTAGCGTGAGTGGTGCTGTGCTAGTCTTTTCTTGTTAAATGTTGGTGCTAAACAAAGTCTCTGTATTTTAATTTGCCAGCTGGATGTCACTGCTGTGAACATAGTAGCGTGAGTGGTGCTGTGCTAGTCTTTTCTTGTTAAATGTTGGTGCTAAACAAAGTCTCTGTATTTTAATTTGCCAGCTGGATGTCACTGCTGTGAACATAGTAGCGTGAGTGGTGCTGTGCTAGTCTTTTCTTGTTAAATGTTGGTGCTAAACAAAGTCTCTGTATTTTAATTTGCCAGCTGGATGTCACTGCTGTGAACATAGTAGCGTGAGTGGTGCTGTGCTAGTCTTTTCTTGTTAAATGTTGGTGCTAAACAAAGTCTCTGTATTTTAATTTGCCAGCTGGATGTCACACTGCTGTGAACATAGTAGCGTGAGTGGTGCTGTGCTAGTCTTTTCTTGTTAAATGTCGGTGCTAAACAAAGTCTCTGTATTTTAATTTGCCAGCTGGATGTCACTGCTGTGAACATAGTAGCGTGAGTGGTGCTGTGCTAGTCTTTTCTTGTTAAATGTTGGTGCTAAACAAAGTTTCTGTATTTTAATTTGCCAGCTGGATGTCACTGCTGTGAACATAGTAGCGTGAGTGGTGCTGTGCTAGTCTTTTCTTGTTAAATGTTGGTGCTAAACAAAGTCTCTGTATTTTAATTTGCCAGCTGGATGTCACTGCTGTGAACATAGTAGCGTGAGTGGTGCTGTGCTAGTCTTTTCTTGTTAAATGTTGGTGCTAAACAAAGTTTCTGTATTTTAATTTGCCAGCTGGATGTCACACTGCTGTGAACATAGTAGCGTGAGTGGTGCTGTGCTAGTCTTTTCTTGTTAAATGTTGGTGCTAAACAAAGTCTCTGTATTTTAATTTGCCAGCTGGATGTCACTGCTGTGAACATAGTAGCGTGAGTGGTGCTGTGCTAGTCTTTTCTTGTTAAATGTTGGTGCTAAACAAAGTCTCTGTATTTTAATTTGCCAGCTGGATGTCACTGCTGTGAACATAGTAGCGTGAGTGGTGCTGTGCTAGTCTTTTCTTGTTAAATGTTGGTGCTAAACAAAGTCTCTGTATTTTATTTTGCCAGCTGGATGTCACTGCTGTGAACATAGTAGCGTGAGTGGTGCTGTGCTAGTCTTTTCTTGTTAAATGTTGGTGCTAAACAAAGTCTCTGTATTTTAATTTGCCAGCTGGATGTCACTGCTGTGAACATAGTAGCGTGAGTGGTGCTGTGCTAGTCTTTTCTTGTTAAATGTTGGTGCTAAACAAAGTCTCTGTATTTTAATTTGCCAGCTGGATGTCACTGCTGTGAACATAGTAGCGTGAGTGGTGCTGTGCTAGTCTTTTCTTGTTAAATGTTGGTGCTAAACAAAGTCTCTGTATTTTAATTTGCCAGCTGGATGTCACTGCTGTGAACATAGTAGCGTGAGTGGTGCTGTGCTAGTCTTTTCTTGTTAAATGTTGGTGCTAAACAAAGTCTCTGTATTTTAATTTGCCAGCTGGATGTCACTGCTGTGAACATAGTAGCGTGAGTGGTGCTGTGCTAGTCTTTTCTTGTTAAATGTTGGTGCTAAACAAAGTCTCTGTATTTTAATTTGCCAGCTGGATGTCACACTGCTGTGAACATAGTAGCGTGAGTGGTGCTGTGCTAGTCTTTTCTTGTTAAATGTTGGTGCTAAACAAAGTCTCTGTATTTTAATTTGCCAGCTGGATGTCACACTGCTGTGAACATAGTAGCGTGAGTGGTGCTGTGCTAGTCTTTTCTTGTTAAATGTTGGTGCTAAACAAAGTCTCTGTATTTTAATTTGCCAGCTGGATGTCACTGCTGTGAACATAGTAGCGTGAGTGGTGCTGTGCTAGTCTTTTCTTGTTAAATGTTGGTGCTAAACAAAGTCTCTGTATTTTAATTTGCCAGCTGGATGTCACTGCTGTGAACATAGTAGCGTGAGTGGTGCTGTGCTAGTCTTTTCTTGTTAAATGTTGGTGCTAAACAAAGTCTCTGTATTTTATTTTGGCAGCTGGATGTCACTGCTGTGAACATAGTAGCGTGAGTGGTGCTGTGCTAGTCTTTTCTTGTGAAATGTTGGTGCTAAACAAAGTCTCTGTATTTTAATTTGCCAGCTGGATGTCACTGCTCTGAACATAGTAGGGTGAGTGGTGCTGTGCTAGTCTTTTCTTGTTAAATGTTGGTGCTAAACAAAGTCTCTGTATTTTAATTTGCCAGCTGGATGTCACTGCTGTGAACATAGTAGCGTGAGTGGTGCTGTGCTAGTCTTTTCTTGTTAAATGTTGGTGCTAAACAAAGTCTCTGTATTTTAATTTGCCAGCTGGATGTCACTGCTGTGAACATAGTAGCGTGAGTGGTGCTGTGCTAGTCTTTTCTTGTTAAATGTTGGTGCTAAACAAAGTCTCTGTATTTTAATTTGCCAGCTGGATGTCACACTGCTGTGAACATAGTAGCGTGAGTGGTGCTGTGCTAGTCTTTTCTTGTTAAATGTTGGTGCTAAACAAAGTCTCTGTATTTTAATTTGCCAGCTGGATGTCACACTGCTGTGAACATAGTAGCGTGAGTGGTGCTGTGCTAGTCTTTTCTTGTTAAATGTTGGTGCTAAACAAAGTCTCTGTATTTTAATTTGCCAGCTGGATGTCACTGCTGTGAACATAGTAGCGCGAGTGGTGCTGTGCTAGTCTTTTCTTGTTAAATGTTGGTGCTAAAAAAAGTCTCTGTATTTTAATTTGCCAGCTGGATGTCACACTGCTGTGAACATAGTAGCGTGAGTGGTGCTGTGCTAGTCTTTTCTTGTTAAATGTTGGTGCTAAACAAAGTCTCTGTATTTTAATTTGCCAGCTGGATGTCACTGCTGTGAACATAGTAGCATGAGTGGTGCTGTGCTAGTCTTTTCTTGTTAAATGTTGGTGCTAAACAAAGTCTCTGTATTTTAATTTGCCAGCTGGATGTCACTGCTGTGAACATAGTAGCATGAGTGGTGCTGTGCTAGTCTTTTCTTGTTAAATGTTGGTGCTAAACAAAGTCTCTGTATTTTAATTTGCCTGCTGGATGTCACACAGTTGTGAACATAGTAGCGTGAGTGGTGCTGTGCTAGTCTTTTCTTGTTAAATGTTGGTGCTAAACAGAGTCTCTGTATTTTAATTTGCCAGATGGATGTCACTGCTGTGAACATAGTAGCGGGAGTGGTGCTGTGCTAGTCTTTTCTTGTTAAATGTTGGTGCTAAACAAAGTCTCTGTATTTTAATTTGCCAGCTGGATGTCACTGCTGTGAACATAGTAGCGTGAGTGGTGCTGTGCTAGTCTTTTCTTGTTAAATGTTGGTGCTAAACAAAGTCTCTGTATTTTAATTTGCCAGCTGGATGTCACAGCTGTGAACATAGTAGCGTGAGTGGTGCTGTGCTAGTCTTTTCTTGTTAAATGTTGGTGCTAAACAAAGTCTCTGTATTTTAATTTGCCAGCTGGATGTCACACTGCTGTGAACATAGTAGCGTGAGTGGTGCTGTGCTAGTCTTTTCTTGTTAAATGTTGGTGCTAAACAAAGTCTCTGTATTTTAATTTGCCAGCTGGATGTCACTGCTGTGAACATAGTAGCGTGAGTGGTGCTGTGCTAGTCTTTTCTTGTTAAATGTTGGTGCTAAACAAAGTCTCTGTATTTTAATTTGCCAGCTGGATGTCACACAGCTGTGAACATAGTAGCGTGAGTGGTGCTGTGCTAGTCTTTTCTTGTTAAATGTTGGTGCTAAACAGAGTCTCTGTATTTTAATTTGCCAGATGGATGTCACTGCTGTGAACATAGTAGTGGGAGTGGTGCTGTGCTAGTCTTTTCTTGTTAAATGTTGGTGCTAGACAAAGTCTCTGTATTTTAATTTGCCAGCTGGATGTCACTGCTGTGAACATAGTAGCGTGAGTGGTGCTGTGCTAGTCTTTTCTTGTTAAATGTTTGTGCTAAACAAAGTCTCTGTATTTTAATTTGCCAGCTGGATGTCACAGCTGTGAACATAGTAGCGTGAGTGGTGCTGTGCTAGTCTTTTCTTGTTAAATGTTGGTGCTAAACAAAGTCTCTGTATTTTAATTTGCCAGCTGGATGTCACTGCTGTGAACATAGTAGCGTGAGTGGTGCTGTGCTAGTCTTTTCTTGTTAAATGTTGGTGCTAAACAATGTCTCTGTATTTTAATTTGCCAGCTGGATGTCACTGCTGTGAACATAGTAGCGTGAGTGGTGCTGTGCTAGTCTTTTCTTGTTAAATGTTGGTGCTAAACAAAGTCTCTGTATTTTAATTTGCCAGCTGGATGTCACTGCTGTGAACATAGTAGCGTGAGTGGTGCTGTGCTAGTCTTTTCTTGTTAAATGTTGGTGCTAAACAAAGTCTCTGTATTTTAATTTGCCAGATGGATGTCACTGCTGTGAACATAGTAGCGTGAGTGGTGCTGTGCTAGTCTTTTCTTGTTAAATGTTGGTGCTAAACAAAGTATCTGTATTTTAATTTGCCAGCTGGATGTCACTGCTGTGAACATAGTAGCGTGAGTGGTGCTGTGCTAGTCTTTTCTTGCTAAATGTTGGTGCTAAACAAAGTCTCTGTATTTTAATTTGCCAGCTGGATGTCACACTGCTGTGAACATAGTAGCGTGAGTGGTGCTGTGCTAGTCTTTTCTTGTTAAATGTTGGTGCTAAACAAAGTCTCTGTATTTTAATTTGCCAGCTGGATGTCACTGCTGTGAACATAGTAGCGTGAGTGGTGCTGTGCTAGTCTTTTCTTGTTAAATGTTGGTGCTAAACAAAGTCTCTGTATTTTAATTTGCTAGCTGGATGTCACTGCTGTGAACATAGTAGCGTGAGTGGTGCTGTGCTAGTCTTTTCTTGTTAAATGTTGGTGCTAAACAAAGTCTCTGTATTTTAATTTGCCAGCTGGATGTCACTGCTGTGAACATAGTAGCGTGAGTGGTGCTGTGCTAGTCTTTTCTTGTTAAATGTAGGTGCTAAACAAAGTCTCTGTATTTTAATTTGCCAGCTCGATGTCACTGCTGTGAACACAGTAGCGTGAGTGGTGCTGTGCTAGTCTTTTCTTGTTAAATGTTGGTGCTAAACAAAGTCTCTGTATTTTAATTTGCCAGCTGGATGTCACACTGCTGTGAACATAGTAGCGTGAGTGGTGCTGTGCTAGTCTTTTCTTGTTAAATGTTGGTGCTAAACAAAGTCTCTGTATTTTAATTTGCCAGCTGGATGTCACTGCTGTGAACATAGTAGCGTGAGTGGTGCTGTGCTAGTCTTTTCTTGTTAAATGTTGGTGCTAAACAAAGTCTCTGTATTTTATTTTGCCAGCTGGATGTCACTGCTGTGAACATAGTAGCGTGAGTGGTGCTGTGCTAGTCTTTTCTTGTTAAATGTTGGTGCTAAACAAAGTCTCTGTATTTTAATTTGCCAGCTGGATGTCACTGCTGTGAACATAGTAGCGTGAGTGGTGCTGTGCTAGTCTTTTCTTGTTAAATGTTGGTGCTAAACAAAGTCTCTGTATTTTAATTTGCCAGCTGGATGTCACTGCTGTGAACATATGTAGCGTGAGTGGTGCTGTGCTAGTCTTTTCTTGTTAAATGTTGGTGCTAAACAAAGTCTCTGTATTTTAATTTGCCAGCTGGATGTCACTGCTGTGAACATAGTAGCGTGAGTGGTGCTGTGCTAGTCTTTTCTTGTTAAATGTTGGTGCTAAACAAAGTCTCTGTATTTTAATTTGCCAGCTGGATGTCACTGCTGTGAACATAGTATCGTGAGTGGTGCTGTGCTAGTCTTTTTTTGTTAAATGTTGGTGCTAAACAAAGTCTCTGTATTTTAATTTGCCAGCTGGATGTCACACTGCTGTAAACATAGTAGCGTGAGTGGTGCTGTGCTAGTCTTTTCTTGTTAAATGTTGGTGCTAAACAAAGTCTCTGTATTTTAATTTGCCAGCTGGATGTCACTGCTGTGAACATAGTAGCGTGAGTGGTGCTGTGCTAGTCTTTTCTTGTTAAATGTTGGTGCTAAACAAAGTCTCTGTATTTTAATTTGCCAGCTGGATGTCACTGCTGTCAACATAGTAGCGTGAGTGGTGCTGTGCTAGTCTTTTCTTGTTAAATGTTGGTGCTAAACAAAGTCTCTGTATTTTAATTTGCCAGCTGGATGTCACAGCTGTGAACATAGTAGCGTGAGTGGTGCTGTGCTAGTCTTCTCTTGTTAAATGTTGGTGCTAAACAAAGTCTCTGTATTTTAATTTGCCAGCTGGATGTCACTGCTGTGAACATAGTAGCGTGAGTGCTGCTGTGCTAGGCTTTTCTTGTTAAATGTTGGTGCTAAACAAAGTCTCTGTATTTTAATTTGCCAGCTGGATGTCACACTGCTGTGAAGATAGTAGCGTGAGTGGTGCTGTGCTAGTCTTTTCTTGTTAAATGTTGGTGCTAAACAAAGTGTCTGTATTTTAATTTGCCAGCTGGATGTCACTGCTGTGAACATAGTAGCGTGAGTGGTGTTGTGCTAGTCTTTTCTTGTTAAATGTTGGTGCTAAACAAAGTCTCTGTATTTTAATTTGCCAGCTGGATGTCACTGCTGTGAACATAGTAGCGTGAGTGGTGCTGTGCTAGTCTTTTCTTGTTAAATGTTGGTGCTAAACAAAGTCTCTGTATTTTAATTTGCCAGCTGGATGTCACTGCTGTGAACATAGTAGCGTGAGTGGTGCTGTGCTAGTCTTTTCTTGTTAAATGTTGGTGCTAAACAAAGTCTCTGTATTTTAATTTGCCAGATGGATGTCACTGCTGTGAACATAGTAGCGTGAGTGGTGCTGTGCTAGTCTTTTCTTGTTAAATGTTGGTGCTAAACAAAGTCTCTGTATTTTAATTTGCCAGCTGGATGTCACTGCTGTGAACATAGTAGCGTGAGTGGTGCTGTGCTAGTCTTTTCTTGTTAAATGTTGGTGCTAAACAAAGTCTCTGTATTTTATTTTGGCAGCTGGATGTCACTGCTGTGAACATAGTAGCGTGAGTGGTGCTGTGCTAGTCTTTTCTTGTGAAATTTTGGTGCTAAACAAAGTCTCTGTATTTTAATTTGCCAGCTGGATGTCACTGCTCTGAACATAGTAGGGTGAGTGGTGCTGTGCTAGTCTTTTCTTGTTAAATGTTGGTGCTAAACAAAGTCTCTGTATTTTAATTTGCCAGCTGGATGTCACTGCTGTGAACATAGTAGCGTGAGTGGTGCTGTGCTAGTCTTTTCTTGTTAAATGTTGGTGCTAAACAAAGTCTCTGTATTTTAATTTGCCAGCTGGATGTCACTGCTGTGAACATAGTAGCGTGAGTGGTGCTGTGCTAGTCTTTTCTTGTTAAATGTCGGTGCTAAACAAAGTCTCTGTATTTTAATTTGCCAGCTGGATGTCACACTGCTGTGAACATAGTAGCGTGAGTGGTGCTGTGCTAGTCTTTTCTTGTTAAATGTTGGTGCTAAACAAAGTCTCTGTATTTTAATTTGCCAGCTGGATGTCACACTGCTGTGAACATAGTAGCGTGAGTGGTGCTGTGCTAGTCTTTTCTTGTTAAATGTTGGTGCTAAACAAAGTCTCTGTATTTTAATTTGCCAGCTGGATGTCACACTGCTGTGAACATAGTAGCGTGAGTGGTGCTGTGCTAGTCTTTTCTTGTTAAATGTTGGTGCTAAACAAAGTCTCTGTATTTTAATTTGCCAGCTGGATGTCACTGCTGTGAACATAGTAGCATGAGTGGTGCTGTGCTAGTCTTTTCTTGTTAAATGTTGGTGCTAAACAAAGTCTCTGTATTTTAATTTGCCAGCTGGATGTCACACAGCTGTGAACATAGTAGCGTGAGTGGTGCTGTGCTAGTCTTTTCTTGTTAAATGTTGGTGCTGAACAGAGTCTCTGTATTTTAATTTGCCAGATGGATGTCACTGCTGTGAACATAGTAGCGGGAGTGGTGCTATGCTAGTCTTTTCTTGTTAAATGTTGGTGCTAAACAAAGTCTCTGTATTTTAATTTGCCAGCTGGATGTCACTGCTGTGAACATAGTAGCGTGAGTGGTGCTGTGCTAGACTTTTCTTGTTAAATGTTGGTGCTAAACAAAGTCTCTGTATTTTAATTTGCCAGCTGGATGTCACAGCTGTGAACATAGTAGCGTGAGTGGTGCTGTGCTAGTCTTTTCTTGTTAAATGTTGGTGCTAAACAAAGTCTCTGTATTTTAATTTGCCAGCTGGATGTCACACTGCTGTGAACATAGTAGCGTGAGTGGTGCTGTGCTAGTCTTTTCTTGTTAAATGTTGGTGCTAAACAAAGTCTCTGTATTTTAATTTGCCAGCTGGATGTCACTGCTGTGAACATAGTAGCGTGAGTGGTGCTGTGCTAGTCTTTTCTTGTTAAATGTTGGTGCTAAACAAAGTCTCTGTATTTTAATTTGCCAGCTGGATGTCACACAGCTGTGAACATAGTAGCGTGAGTGGTGCTGTGCTAGTCTTATCTTGTTAAATGTTGGTGCTAAACAGAGTCTCTGTATTTTAATTTGCCAGATGGATGTCACTGCTGTGAACATAGTAGTGGGAGTGGTGCTGTGCTAGTCTTTTCTTGTTAAATGTTGGTGCTAAACAAAGTCTCTGTATTTTAATTTGCCAGCTGGATGTCACTGCTGTGAACATAGTAGCGTGAGTGGTGCTGTGCTAGTCCTTTCTTGTTAAATGTTGGTGGTAAACAAAGTCTCTGTATTTTAATTTGCCAGCTGGATGTCACAGCTGTGAACATAGTAGCGTGAATGGTGCTGTGCTAGTCTTTTCTTGTTAAATGTTGGTGCTAAACAAAGTCTCTGTATTTTAATTTGCCAGCTGGATGTCACTGCTGTGAACATAGTAGCGTGAGTGGTGCTGTGCTAGTCTTTTCTTGTTAAATGTTGGTGCTAAACAAAGTCTCTGTATTTTAATTTGCCAGCTGGATGTCACTGCTGTGAACATAGTAGCGTGAGTGGTGCTGTGCTAGTCTTTTCTTGTTAAATGTAGGTGCTAAACAAAGTCTCTGTATTTTAATTTGCCAGCTGGATGTCACACTGCTGTGAACATAGTAGCGTGAGTGGTGCTGTGCTAGTCTTTTCTTGTTAAATGTTGGTGCTAAACAAAGTCTCTGTATTTTAATTTGCCAGCTGGATGTCACACTGCTGTGAACATAGTAGCGTGAGTGGTGCTGTGCTAGTCTTTTCTTGTTAAATGTTGGTGGTAAACAAAGTCTCTGTATTTTAATTTGCCAGCTGGATGTCACCCTGCTGTGAACATAGTAGCGTGAGTGGTGCTGTGCTAGTCTTTTCTTGTTAAATGTTGGTGCTAAACAAAGTCTCTGTATTTTAATTTGCCAGCTGGATGTCACTGCTGTGAACATAGTAGCGTGAGTGGTGCTGTGCTAGTCTTTTCTTGTTAAATGTTGGTGCTAAACAAAGTCTCTGTATTTTAATTTGCCAGCTGGATGTCACTGCTGTGAACATAGTAGCGTGAGTGGTGCTGTGCTAGTCTTTTCTTGTTAAATGTTGGTGCTAAACAAAGTCTCTGTATTTTAATTTGACAGATGGATGTCACTTCTGTGAACATAGTAGCGTGAGTGGTGCTGTGCTAGTCTTTTCTTGTTAAATGTAGGTGCTAAACAAAGTCTCTGTATTTTAATTTGCCAGCTGGATGTCACTGCTGTGAACACAGTAGCGTGAGTGGTGCTGTGCTAGTCTTTTCTTGTTAAATGTTGGTGCTAAACAAAGTCTCTGTATTTTATTTTGCCAGCTGGATGTCACTGCTGTGAACATAGTAGCGTGAGTGGTGCTGTGCTAGTCTTTTCTTGTTAAATGTTGGTGCTAAACAAAGTCTCTGTATTTTAATTTGCCAGCTGGATGTCACTGCTGTGAACATAGTAGCGTGAGTGGTGCTGTGCTAGTCTTTTCTTGTTAAATGTTGGTGCTAAACAAAGTCTCTGTATTTTAATTTGCCAGCTGGATGTCACTGCTGTGAACATATGTAGCGTGAGTGGTGCTGTGCTAGTCTTTTCTTGTTAAATGTTGGTGCTAAACAAAGTCTCTGTATTTTAATTTGCCAGCTGGATGTCACTGCTGTGAACATAGTAGCGTGACTGGTGCTGTGCTAGTCTTTTCTTGTTAAATGTTGGTGCTAAACAAAGTCTCTGTATTTTAATTTGCCAGCTGGATGTCACTGCTGTGAACATAGTATCGTGAGTGGTGCTGTGCTAGTCTTTTTTTGTTAAATGTTGGTGCTAAACAAAGTCTCTGTATTTTAATTTGCCAGCTGGATGTCACACTGCTGTGAACATAGTAGCGTGATTGGTGCTGTGCTAGTCTTTTCTTGTTAAATGTTGGTGCTAAACAAAGTCTCTGTATTTTAATTTGCCAGCTGGATGTCACTGCTCTGAACATAGTAGCGTGAGTGGTGCTGTGCTAGTCTTTTCTTGTTAAATGTTGGTGCTAAACAAAGTCTCTGTATTTTAATTTGCCAGCTGGATGTCACTGCTGTGAACATAGTAGCGTGAGTGGTGCTGTGCTAGTCTTTTCTTGTTAAATGTTGGTGCTAAACAAAGTCTCTGTATTTTAATTTGCCAGCTGGATGTCACAGCTGTGAACATAGTAGCGTGAGTGGTGCTGTGCTAGTCTTCTCTTGTTAAATGTTGGTGCTAAACAAAGTCTCTGTATTTTAATTTGCCAGCTGGATGTCACTGCTGTGAACATAGTAGCTTGAGTGCTGCTGTGCTAGTCTTTTCTTGTTAAATGTTGGTGCTAAACAAAGTCTCTGTATTTTAATTTGCCAGCTGGATGTCACACTGCTGTGAACATAGTAGCGTGAGTGGTGCTGTGCTAGTCTTTTCTTGTTAAATGTTGGTGCTAAACAAAGTCTCTGTATTTTAATTTGCCAGCTGGATGTCACTGCTGTGAACATAGTAGCGTGAGTGGTGCTGTGCTAGTCTTTTCTTGTTAAATGTTGGTGCTAAACAAAGTGTCTGTATTTTAATTTGCCAGCTGGATGTCACTGCTGTGAACATAGTAGCGTGAGTGGTGCTGTGCTAGTCTTTTCTTGTTAAATGTTGGTGCTAAACAAAGTCTCTGTATTTTAATTTGCCAGCTGGATGTCACAGCTGTGAACATAGTAGCGTGAGTGGTGCTGTGCTAGTCTTTTCTTGTTAAATGTTGGTGCTAAACAAAGTCTCTGTATTTTAATTTGCCAGATGGATGTCACTGCTGTGAACATAGTAGCGTGAGTGGTGCTGTGCTAGTCTTTTCTTGTTAAATGTTGGTGCTAAACAAAGTCTCTGTATTTTAATTTGCCAGCTGGATGTCACTGCTGTGAACATAGTAGCGTGAGTGGTGCTGTGCTAGTCTTTTCTTGTTAAATGTTGGTGCTAAACAAAGTCTCTGTATTTTAATTTGCCAGCTGGATGTCACTGCTGTGAACATAGTAGCGTGAGTGGTGCTGTGCTAGTCTTTTCTTGTTAAATGTTGGTGCTAAACAAAGTCTCTGTATTTTAATTTGCCAGCTGGATGTCACACTGCTGTGAACATAGTAGCGTGAGTGGTGCTGTGCTAGTCTTTTCTTGTTAAATGTTGGTGCTAAACAAAGTCTCTGTATTTTAATTTGCCAGCTGGATGTCACACTGCTGTGAACATAGTAGCGTGAGTGGTGCTGTGCTAGTCTTTTCTTGTTAAATGTTGGTGGTAAACAAAGTCTCTGTATTTTAATTTGCCAGCTGGATGTCACCCTGCTGTGAACATAGTAGCGTGAGTGGTGCTGTGCTAGTCTTTTCTTGTTAAATGTTGGTGCTAAACAAAGTCTCTGTATTTTAATTTGCCAGCTGGATGTCACTGCTGTGAACATAGTAGCGTGAGTGGTGCTGTGCTAGTCTTTTCTTGTTAAATGTTGGTGCTAAACAAAGTCTCTGTATTTTAATTTGCCAGCTGGATGTCACTGCTGTGAACATAGTAGCGTGAGTGGTGCTGTGCTAGTCTTTTCTTGTTAAATGTTGGTGCTAAACAAAGTCTCTGTATTTTAATTTGCCAGCTGGATGTCACTGCTGTGAACATAGTAGCGTGAGTGGTGCTGTGCTAGTCTTTTCTTGTTAAATGTTGGTGCTAAACAAAGTCTCTGTATTTTAATTTGCCAGCTGGATGTCACTGCTGTGAACATATGTAGCGTGAGTGGTGCTGTGCTAGTCTTTTCTTGTTAAATGTTGGTGCTAAACAAAGTCTCTGTATTTTAATTTGCCAGCTGGATGTCACTGCTGTGAACATAGTAGCGTGACTGGTGCTGTGCTAGTCTTTTCTTGTTAAATGTTGGTGCTAAACAAAGTCTCTGTATTTTAATTTGCCAGCTGGATGTCACTGCTGTGAACATAGTATCGTGAGTGGTGCTGTGCTAGTCTTTTTTTGTTAAATGTTGGTGCTAAACAAAGTCTCTGTATTTTAATTTGCCAGCTGGATGTCACACTGCTGTGAACATAGTAGCGTGATTGGTGCTGTGCTAGTCTTTTCTTGTTAAATGTTGGTGCTAAACAAAGTCTCTGTATTTTAATTTGCCAGCTGGATGTCACTGCTCTGAACATAGTAGCGTGAGTGGTGCTGTGCTAGTCTTTTCTTGTTAAATGTTGGTGCTAAACAAAGTCTCTGTATTTTAATTTGCCAGCTGGATGTCACTGCTGTGAACATAGTAGCGTGAGTGGTGCTGTGCTAGTCTTTTCTTGTTAAATGTTGGTGCTAAACAAAGTCTCTGTATTTTAATTTGCCAGCTGGATGTCACAGCTGTGAACATAGTAGCGTGAGTGGTGCTGTGCTAGTCTTCTCTTGTTAAATGTTGGTGCTAAACAAAGTCTCTGTATTTTAATTTGCCAGCTGGATGTCACTGCTGTGAACATAGTAGCTTGAGTGCTGCTGTGCTAGTCTTTTCTTGTTAAATGTTGGTGCTAAACAAAGTCTCTGTATTTTAATTTGCCAGCTGGATGTCACACTGCTGTGAACATAGTAGCGTGAGTGGTGCTGTGCTAGTCTTTTCTTGTTAAATGTTGGTGCTAAACAAAGTCTCTGTATTTTAATTTGCCAGCTGGATGTCACTGCTGTGAACATAGTAGCGTGAGTGGTGCTGTGCTAGTCTTTTCTTGTTAAATGTTGGTGCTAAACAAAGTGTCTGTATTTTAATTTGCCAGCTGGATGTCACTGCTGTGAACATAGTAGCGTGAGTGGTGCTGTGCTAGTCTTTTCTTGTTAAATGTTGGTGCTAAACAAAGTCTCTGTATTTTAATTTGCCAGCTGGATGTCACAGCTGTGAACATAGTAGCGTGAGTGGTGCTGTGCTAGTCTTTTCTTGTTAAATGTTGGTGCTAAACAAAGTCTCTGTATTTTAATTTGCCAGATGGATGTCACTGCTGTGAACATAGTAGCGTGAGTGGTGCTGTGCTAGTCTTTTCTTGTTAAATGTTGGTGCTAAACAAAGTCTCTGTATTTTAATTTGCCAGCTGGATGTCACTGCTGTGAACATAGTAGCGTGAGTGGTGCTGTGCTAGTCTTTTCTTGTTAAATGTTGGTGCTAAACAAAGTCTCTGTATTTTAATTTGCCAGCTGGATGTCACTGCTGTGAACATAGTAGCGTGAGTGGTGCTGTGCTAGTCTTTTCTTGTTAAATGTTGGTGCTAAACAAAGTCTCTGTATTTTAATTTGCCAGCTGGATGTCACACTGCTGTGAACATAGTAGCGTGAGTGGTGCTGTGCTAGTCTTTTCTTGTTAAATGTTGGTGCTAAACAAAGTCTCTGTATTTTAATTTGCCAGCTGGATGTCACACTGCTGTGAACATAGTAGCGTGAGTGGTGCTGTGCTAGTCTTTTCTTGTTAAATGTTGGTGGTAAACAAAGTCTCTGTATTTTAATTTGCCAGCTGGATGTCACCCTGCTGTGAACATAGTAGCGTGAGTGGTGCTGTGCTAGTCTTTTCTTGTTAAATGTTGGTGCTAAACAAAGTCTCTGTATTTTAATTTGCCAGCTGGATGTCACTGCTGTGAACATAGTAGCGTGAGTGGTGCTGTGCTAGTCTTTTCTTGTTAAATGTTGGTGCTAAACAAAGTCTCTGTATTTTAATTTGCCAGCTGGATGTCACTGCTGTGAACATAGTAGCGTGAGTGGTGCTGTGCTAGTCTTTTCTTGTTAAATGTTGGTGCTAAACAAAGTCTCTGTATTTTAATTTGACAGATGGATGTCACTTCTGTGAACATAGTAGCGTGAGTGGTGCTGTGCTAGTCTTTTCTTGTTAAATGTAGGTGCTAAACAAAGTCTCTGTATTTTAATTTGCCAGCTGGATGTCACTGCTGTGAACACAGTAGCGTGAGTGGTGCTGTGCTAGTCTTTTCTTGTTAAATGTTGGTGCTAAACAAAGTCTCTGTATTTTAATTTGCCAGCTGGATGTCACTGCTGTGAACATAGTAGCGTGAGTGGTGCTGTGCTAGTCTTTTCTTGTTAAATGTTGGTGCTAAACAAAGTCTCTGTATTTTATTTTGCCAGCTGGATGTCACTGCTGTGAACATAGTAGCGTGAGTGGTGCTGTGCTAGTCTTTTCTTGTTAAATGTTGGTGCTAAACAAAGTCTCTGTATTTTAATTTGCCAGCTGGATGTCACTGCTGTGAACATAGTAGCGTGAGTGGTGCTGTGCTAGTCTTTTCTTGTTAAATGTTGGTGCTAAACAAAGTCTCTGTATTTTAATTTGCCAGCTGGATGTCACTGCTGTGAACATATGTAGCGTGAGTGGTGCTGTGCTAGTCTTTTCTTGTTAAATGTTGGTGCTAAACAAAGTCTCTGTATTTTAATTTGCCAGCTGGATGTCACTGCTGTGAACATAGTAGCGTGACTGGTGCTGTGCTAGTCTTTTCTTGTTAAATGTTGGTGCTAAACAAAGTCTCTGTATTTTAATTTGCCAGCTGGATGTCACTGCTGTGAACATAGTATCGTGAGTGGTGCTGTGCTAGTCTTTTTTTGTTAAATGTTGGTGCTAAACAAAGTCTCTGTATTTTAATTTGCCAGCTGGATGTCACACTGCTGTGAACATAGTAGCGTGATTGGTGCTGTGCTAGTCTTTTCTTGTTAAATGTTGGTGCTAAACAAAGTCTCTGTATTTTAATTTGCCAGCTGGATGTCACTGCTCTGAACATAGTAGCGTGAGTGGTGCTGTGCTAGTCTTTTCTTGTTAAATGTTGGTGCTAAACAAAGTCTCTGTATTTTAATTTGCCAGCTGGATGTCACTGCTGTGAACATAGTAGCGTGAGTGGTGCTGTGCTAGTCTTTTCTTGTTAAATGTTGGTGCTAAACAAAGTCTCTGTATTTTAATTTGCCAGCTGGATGTCACAGCTGTGAACATAGTAGCGTGAGTGGTGCTGTGCTAGTCTTCTCTTGTTAAATGTTGGTGCTAAACAAAGTCTCTGTATTTTAATTTGCCAGCTGGATGTCACTGCTGTGAACATAGTAGCTTGAGTGCTGCTGTGCTAGTCTTTTCTTGTTAAATGTTGGTGCTAAACAAAGTCTCTGTATTTTAATTTGCCAGCTGGATGTCACACTGCTGTGAACATAGTAGCGTGAGTGGTGCTGTGCTAGTCTTTTCTTGTTAAATGTTGGTGCTAAACAAAGTCTCTGTATTTTAATTTGCCAGCTGGATGTCACTGCTGTGAACATAGTAGCGTGAGTGGTGCTGTGCTAGTCTTTTCTTGTTAAATGTTGGTGCTAAACAAAGTGTCTGTATTTTAATTTGCCAGCTGGATGTCACTGCTGTGAACATAGTAGCGTGAGTGGTGCTGTGCTAGTCTTTTCTTGTTAAATGTTGGTGCTAAACAAAGTCTCTGTATTTTAATTTGCCAGCTGGATGTCACAGCTGTGAACATAGTAGCGTGAGTGGTGCTGTGCTAGTCTTTTCTTGTTAAATGTTGGTGCTAAACAAAGTCTCTGTATTTTAATTTGCCAGATGGATGTCACTGCTGTGAACATAGTAGCGTGAGTGGTGCTGTGCTAGTCTTTTCTTGTTAAATGTTGGTGCTAAACAAAGTCTCTGTATTTTAATTTGCCAGCTGGATGTCACTGCTGTGAACATAGTAGCGTGAGTGGTGCTGTGCTAGTCTTTTCTTGTTAAATGTTGGTGCTAAACAAAGTCTCTGTATTTTAATTTGCCAGCTGGATGTCACTGCTGTGAACATAGTAGCGTGAGTGGTGCTGTGCTAGTCTTTTCTTGTTAAATGTTGGTGCTAAACAAAGTCTCTGTATTTTAATTTGCCAGCTGGATGTCACACTGCTGTGAACATAGTAGCGTGAGTGGTGCTGTGCTAGTCTTTTCTTGTTAAATGTTGGTGCTAAACAAAGTCTCTGTATTTTAATTTGCCAGCTGGATGTCACACTGCTGTGAACATAGTAGCGTGAGTGGTGCTGTGCTAGTCTTTTCTTGTTAAATGTTGGTGGTAAACAAAGTCTCTGTATTTTAATTTGCCAGCTGGATGTCACCCTGCTGTGAACATAGTAGCGTGAGTGGTGCTGTGCTAGTCTTTTCTTGTTAAATGTTGGTGCTAAACAAAGTCTCTGTATTTTAATTTGCCAGCTGGATGTCACTGCTGTGAACATAGTAGCGTGAGTGGTGCTGTGCTAGTCTTTTCTTGTTAAATGTTGGTGCTAAACAAAGTCTCTGTATTTTAATTTGCCAGCTGGATGTCACTGCTGTGAACATAGTAGCGTGAGTGGTGCTGTGCTAGTCTTTTCTTGTTAAATGTTGGTGCTAAACAAAGTCTCTGTATTTTAATTTGCCAGATGGATGTCACTTCTGTGAACATAGTAGCGTGAGTGGTGCTGTGCTAGTCTTTTCTTGTTAAATGTAGGTGCTAAACAAAGTCTCTGTATTTTAATTTGCCAGCTGGATGTCACTGCTGTGAACACAGTAGCGTGAGTGGTGCTGTGCTAGTCTTTTCTTGTTAAATGTTGGTGCTAAACAAAGTCTCTGTATTTTAATTTGCCAGCTGGATGTCACACTGCTGTGAACATAGTAGCGTGAGTGGTGCTGTGCTAGTCTTTTCTTGTTAAATGTTGGTGCTAAACAAAGTCTCTGTATTTTATTTTGCCAGCTGGATGTCACTGCTGTGAACATAGTAGCGTGAGTGGTGCTGTGCTAGTCTTTTCTTGTTAAATGTTGGTGCTAAACAAAGTCTCTGTATTTTAATTTGCCAGCTGGATGTCACTGCTGTGAACATATGTAGCGTGAGTGGTGCTGTGCTAGTCTTTTCTTGTTAAATGTTGGTGCTAAACAAAGTCTCTGTATTTTAATTTGCCAGCTGGATGTCACTGCTGTGAACATAGTATCGTGAGTGGTGCTGTGCTAGTCTTTTTTTGTTAAATGTTGGTGCTAAACAAAGTCTCTGTATTTTAATTTGCCAGCTGGATGTCACACTGCTGTGAACATAGTAGCGTGAGTGGTGCTGTGCTAGTCTTTTCTTGTTAAATGTTGGTGCTAAACAAAGTCTCTGTATTTTAATTTGCCAGCTGGATGTCACTGCTGTGAACATAGTAGCGTGAGTGGTGCTGTGCTAGTCTTTTCTTGTTAAATGTTGGTGCTAAACAAAGTCTCTGTATTTTAATTTGCCAGCTGGATGTCACTGCTGTGAACATAGTAGCGTGAGTGGTGCTGTGCTAGTCTTCTCTTGTTAAATGTTGGTGCTAAACAAAGTCTCTGTATTTTAATTTGCCAGCTGGATGTCACTGCTGTGAACATAGTAGCGTGAGTGCTGCTGTGCTAGTCTTTTCTTGTTAAATGTTGGTGCTAAACAAAGTCTCTGTATTTTAATTTGCCAGCTGGATGTCACACTGCTGTGAACATAGTAGCGTGAGTGGTGCTGTGCTAGTCTTTTCTTGTTAAATGTTGGTGCTAAACAAAGTGTCTGTATTTTAATTTGCCAGCTGGATGTCACTGCTGTGAACATAGTAGCGTGAGTGGTGCTGTGCTAGTCTTTTCTTGTTAAATGTTGGTGCTAAACAAAGTCTCTGTATTTTAATTTGCCAGCTGGATGTCACTGCTGTGAACATATGTAGCGTGAGTGGTGCTGTGCTAGTCTTTTCTTGTTAAATGTTGGTGCTAAACAAAGTCTCTGTATTTTAATTTGCCAGCTGGATGTCACTGCTGTGAACATAGTAGCGTGAGTGGTGCTGTGCTAGTCTTTTCTTGTTAAATGTTGGTGCTAAACAAAGTCTCTGTATTTTAATTTGCCAGCTGGATGTCACTGCTGTGAACATAGTATCGTGAGTGGTGCTGTGCTAGTCTTTTTTTGTTAAATGTTGGTGCTAAACAAAGTCTCTGTATTTTAATTTGCCAGCTGGATGTCACACTGCTGTGAACATAGTAGCGTGAGTGGTGCTGTGCTAGTCTTTTCTTGTTAAATGTTGGTGCTAAACAAAGTCTCTGTATTTTAATTTGCCAGCTGGATGTCACTGCTGTGAACATAGTAGCGTGAGTGGTGCTGTGCTAGTCTTTTCTTGTTAAATGTTGGTGCTAAACAAAGTCTCTGTATTTTAATTTGCCAGCTGGATGTCACTGCTGTGAACATAGTAGCGTGAGTGGTGCTGTGCTAGTCTTTTCTTGTTAAATGTTGGTGCTAAACAAAGTCTCTGTATTTTAATTTGCCAGCTGGATGTCACAGCTGTGAACATAGTAGCGTGAGTGGTGCTGTGCTAGTCTTCTCTTGTTAAATGTTGGTGCTAAACAAAGTCTCTGTATTTTAATTTGCCAGCTGGATGTCACTGCTGTGAACATAGTAGCGTGAGTGCTGCTGTGCTAGTCTTTTCTTGTTAAATGTTGGTGCTAAACAAAGTCTCTGTATTTTAATTTGCCAGCTGGATGTCACACTGCTGTGAACATAGTAGCGTGAGTGGTGCTGTGCTAGTCTTTTCTTGTTAAATGTTGGTGCTAAACAAAGTGTCTGTATTTTAATTTGCCAGCTGGATGTCACTGCTGTGAACATAGTAGCGTGAGTGGTGCTGTGCTAGTCTTTTCTTGTTAAATGTTGGTGCTAAACAAAGTCTCTGTATTTTAATTTGCCAGCTGGATGTCACTGCTGTGAACATAGTAGCGTGAGTGGTGCTGTGCTAGTCTTTTCTTGTTAAATGTTGGTGCTAAACAAAGTCTCTGTATTTTAATTTGCCAGATGGATGTCACTGCTGTGAACATAGTAGCGTGAGTGGTGCTGTGCTAGTCTTTTCTTGTTAAATGTTGGTGCTAAACAAAGTGTCTGTATTTTAATTTGCCAGCTGGATGTCACTGCTGTGAACATAGTAGCGTGAGTGGTGCTGTGCTAGTCTTTTCTTGTTAAATGTTGGTGCTAAACAAAGTCTCTGTATTTTAATTTGCCAGCTGGATGTCACTGCTGTGAACATAGTAGCGTGAGTGGTGCTGTGCTAGTCTTTTCTTGTTAAATGTTGGTGCTAAACAAAGTCTCTGTATTTTAATTTGCCAGATGGATGTCACTGCTGTGAACATAGTAGCGTGAGTGGTGCTGTGCTAGTCTTTTCTTGTTAAATGTTGGTGCTAAACAAAGTCTCTGTATTTTAATTTGCCAGCTGGATGTCACTGCTGTGAACATAGTAGTGTGAGTGGTGATGAGCATTAGTGCTAATCTTTAGCACTATTGTTGGCGCTAAACAATAGTGTTGAGTGTTGGTGTTAGTAGTTGACGCTATCTAAATAAAACGACAAATATGATTATATATGAGTATGAATATTTCTACACATTCTCAGACAACAAATTGGTTAAATTAAAACTTGTTTCCACTTTCAACCTGAGTTATAGGTTATAATTATAGATATATTAACATGTTTGCTGCTAATATAATATCATCTTAAAACGATAAAACTCATGTTTATTTAAAATAAAATATTTCAACATTTACAGTAGCATAATGTTAAAATAGAAACACTTGTGTATAATAGCACTTATAAAAAATAATCAAGAGATTAGTTGGAGTGAAAGTTAGTGGACACATTCCTTGAAATGACCATCCTGATTTAATCAGAAAGTTAGTGGACACATATCTCGAAATGACCATTCTGATTTAATCAGAAAGTTAGTGGACACATTCCTCGAAATGACCATCCTGATTTAATCAGAAAGTTAGTGGACACATATCTCGAAATGACCATTCTGATTTAATCAGAAAGTTAGTGGACACATTCCTCGAAATGACCATCCTGATTTAATCAGAAAGTTAGTGGACACATATCTCGAAATGACCATTCTGATTTAATCAGAAAGTTAGTGGACACATTCCTCGAAATGACCATCCTGATTTAATCAGAAAGTTAGTGGACACATTCCTTGAAATGACCATCCTGATGTTATCAGAAAGTTAGTGGACACATTCCTCGAAATGACCATCCTGATTTTATCAGAAAGTTAGTGGACACATTCCTCGAAATGACCATCCTGATTTTATCAGAAAGTTAGTGGACACATTCTTCGAAATGACCATCCTGATGTAATCAGAAAGTTAGTGGACACATTCCTCGAAATGACCATCCTGATTTAATCAGAAAGTTAGTGGACACATTCCTCCAAATGACCATCCTGATGTAATCAGAAAGTTAGTGGACACATTCCTCGAAATGACCATCCTGATTTAATCAGAAAGTTAGTGGACACATATCTCGAAATGACCATCCTGATTTTATCAGAAAGTTAGTGGACACATTCCTCGAAATGACCATCCTGATTTTATCAGAAAGTTAGTGGACACATTCCTCGAAATGACCATTCTGATTTAATCAGAAAGTTAGTGGACACATTCCTCGAAATGACCATCCTGATTTTATCAGAAAGTTAGTGGACACATTCCTCGAAATGACCATCCTGATTTTATCAGAAAGTTAGTGGACACATTCCTCGAAATGACCATCCTGATTTAAGCAGAAAGTTAGTGGACACATATCTCGAAATGACCATCCTGATTTTATCAGAAAGTTAGTGGACACATTCCTCGAAATGACCATCCTGATTTTATCAGAAAGTTAGTGGACACATTCCTCGAAATGACCATCCTGATTTAATCAGAAAGTTAGTGGACACATTCCTCGAAATGACCATCCTGATTTTATCAGAAAGTTAGTGGACACATTCCTCGAAATGACCATCCTGATTTTATCAGAAAGTTAGTGGACACATATCTCGAAATGACCATTCTGATTTAATCAGAAAGTTAGTGGACACATTCCTCGAAATGACCATCCTGATTTTATCAGAAAGTTAGTGGACACATTCCTCGAAATGACCATCCTGATTTTATCAGAAAGTTAGTGGACACATTCCTCGAAATGACCATTCTGATTTAATCAGAAAGTTAGTGGACACATTCCTCGAAATGACCATCCTGATTTAATCAGAAAGTTAGTGGACACATTCCTCGAAATGACCATCCTGATTTTATCAGAAAGTTAGTGGACACATTCCTCGAAATGACCATCCTGATTTAATCAGAAAGTTAGTGGACACATTCCTCGAAATGACCATCCTGATTTTATCAGAAAGTTAGTGGACACATTCCTCGAAATGACCATCCTGATTTAATCAGAAAGTTAGTGGACACATTCCTCGAAATGACCATCCTGATTTAATCAGAAAGTTAGTGGACACATTCCTCGAAATGACCATCCTGATTTTATCAGAAAGTTAGTGGACACATATCTCGAAATGACCATCCTGAGTGTATAAGTTCCTTATGGCTAGAATTCAGTTAACTTTATCCATAGAAATTACTTGAGGGCATATGTATATTTGACTTCTTTGCACAGGCATCCAGCTTCAAGAGTAGCAGATAGCCCAATGTCCACGGTATATTATCCTTGCCAGCCCCCAATGCTTCTTGTTTATGAGAATATCTTTCCATGTTTCCACTTCGGCTCTCAGAAAGTCCCTCATGGTATGGGGTACGTGCAGTCAAACAAAATGTGCTTTACACATTCATCTTCACCCTCACAAAGTGCACAGATTGGAGAATTCGAAAGACCAAATTTAAATAAATATTCCTCCATCACTAGATGGCTGTATCGTGCTCGAGCTACAGAAGCTGCAATCGGACGTGAAACTTCCCTGAATTAGTCTTCACTCAACGGTTCAGGCTGAAATTGAAAAAGATGACGACCTGTGGCCTCTTCTTTCCAAGATTCAGTCCAACATTTATGAAAGTATTTATTTGCCAAGCTTTTACAATACACGAGTGGATACTTGGCTTTAAATGTTGGGTACATATGGGATGCCGCTTCAACTGTTTCATCGGCCCTTTCATTTCCTGGTATTCCACAATGCGTGGGTACCCATTGAAGAGTTATGTCCTTACCCATGTTCTTCAGGTTGTTAGCAAACTTTCTAATTTAAGCAATGCGAAAGGAGTAGTCCCCTGTGGTTGAATTTAGGAGAGTCTGGAGGGCAGATCTGGTGTCAGTGAATATGCATATTTTCTCCTTCATTGTTTTGAAGCAACTTGCCAACGCAGCATTTAGCCCCAGAAGCATTAGCTTTTGTAGAGAAAGCCCCCACGTGAAAAAACAAAAAAAATCAAAATAAAAATGCAAGCTGGCATCCAAAATAGTCCTTGTCAGGGCTCTAGACGTGCTTTACCTTCAACAAAGCAAGAACATCCTGATAGATTAAAAATTTTATTTTGGAACATATGTTTATTTAAAAATTGTAAATTATACAAAGTTAAACAGTAATATTATTTAACCCATTAGCGCCTAGCGTTACCATACAGTAACTGGAGGGTAATGAATAATAAACAGAAATAGTTGAAGGTTGAATGTAGGCCTCAAAATCAGAGTAGTCGACCCCCTTTAGAACATATCAGCCTACTTTTAACCCATATCACATGACTGATGAGTTATTCAATTGTCAGTTTATCCTTCACTCTGATTAGAGATAGGCTCATGTTTTTCATTTCCAAAAATAAAACTCGAAGACTTCCTGTAGTTTTCTGGTTTTTGTGAGTTATTTTAGCTGCACAATTCGGAGCGTTACCGTACGGTGTTTTTCAACCTTTATCAAGACACGACCCTCTAGTATCAAAACCATTTTCTGTGACCCCCCCTACCCTTTTTTCATATATGCTAGAAATAGGTAAATTGTAATCCATACAAAAGTTTTATGCGTTTTTGTTGCTAGGATTCGGATCTAGATATATAATTAAGAACATAAAACACATCATTTTAAATCAAATACTTAGAATTGATAACTCACAAACAAACATATTGTTAAGGCCGAGACTACCAGTACCATCTGTTGGTAACACTTGGAACTACTACGAAAGGTCCAGGCAGAAGGTTTGAGACATTTCGTTAAGGTACGAGATGGTTCTTGCTGTCGTTAGAATGCACTGGCCGCGCTGGCGGATGGCCTATAAATAGGGCTGTCTACCGTGGCCACGCCAGTTGAAGCAAGCCACGCGTTTACTCGGAAGCAAGACCACGATAAGTGGAAACTATTCGGAAGTGAAACTATAGTATTATACGGAATTAGTGTGTGAATTTAAATGTGTTATTTTGTTATAATTGAAAATGGATAAATTCCTGTAAAGATCAACAGAAACATCAACTTCTAGCAGGAGTAGTGGACGACAAACAAAAAACATATGTATGATGACAATTATTAGAAATTTGGGTTTACTGAGATTGAGAACAAACCGCAGTGCGTAATTTGCTTTGAAACTTTGTCAAGAGAAAGCATGAAGTCATCGAAGTTGTTACGCAACCTAAACACAAAATATCCTAATGAAAAAAATAAACCTTTGGAATTTTTTGATTTGCTATAGTACAAATGTCCAACCTAAATGTGAAAGCGTTACTTGCTAGTTATCGAGTAGCTTTTCGTGTGGCTAAAGCAGGAAAACCTCACACTATTGCCAAAAATTTGATTTTACCAGCGGTTTTAGATATAGCAGAGGTTATGTTTGGGAATACTACAGGTCATTTTTTGCTTGACATGTTCCTTGAAGCTACGCAAGATATGAATATTGATTGGGCACAAAAATGCATTGCTATTTGTAGTGACGGAGCAACATCCATAACTGGTGCGAAGAGTGGATTTATTGCTAGACTGAAAGAATATATGCCAAGCGCTTGTTGGATGCATTGCTTTCTCCATCGCCAAGATCTTGCAGCCAAAACCTTGCCACAAGAATATAGTCAAGTACTAAATATTATTATTAAAATTGTAAATTCTATTAGAGGAAAAGCGTTGCAGACTCGATTGTTTCGAATCATTTGTAAAGATATGGGGGCAGTCCACCAATATTTGATTTACCATACAGAGGTTAGGTGGTTATCAAAAGGCAAAGTACTGACCAGAGTAATAAAGTATAAATAAAAATAAACATAAACTTTATAAAGTAAAATAGTATAATGGGTATCATTTTGTCAACTTTTTCTTAATATATCTATCTTCTTAAAATTTATTGATTTTTTGTTACTGAAATACCTAGTTCTCTCGACTTCCTGGCGGCCCCCCTACAGAGGCGTCCACAGGTTGAAAAACACAACCGTACAATAATCCTAAATGTCTAAGATACTGCGTTTTTGCATCTTCATTTTTTCGGTAGAATTTCAGTGTTTCTTCAAGAAATGGATGCAACCAGAATAACCTACAATGGTTTTATATACAGTGAAGGGGAAAAGTTGAAACGGTGTGCGAGAATTCCCATCCGATGTGTAAATGCGATATTATGTTAGAGCGGTGACAATTTTACCACCCAATATGTAAACGCAATATTATGTTAGAGCGGTGACAGGTATTTGACCCCCCAGTGTGTAAACGTGACATTATGTTAGAGCGGTGACAATTTTACCACCCGATATGTAAATGCGACATTATGTTAGAGCGGCGACAGATATTTTACCAGCAATGTGTAAATGTAACATTATATCATAGCAGCGACGGATATTTTACTGGCAATGTGTAAATGTGACATTTTGTTAGAGCGGCGATGAATATTTACCGCCAAATGTGTATATGCCGGCCGTGCTGGAATTGAGGTATTTGGAATCGACTTTTCTAGTGTCCAGAATCGGTGGAAAATTGAAAATCGACCCATCACTAAATAAAACAATTGGTTTTGTTTCTGAAATTATGTTTCAGTTATTCCCCCTTCATTCCAATCGGTAACATTAATGAAGGTTGGCTCATAATGTTTAGTAAATAAAATTCTGAGACGATTCCAAAACACGGGACCTTAGGTGCCTAGTGTTACCACATGGTAACAGTCAAAAACCGAAATCGATTTTTTGAAATCTCATATCTTTCCCACATATTTAGGCACTGTAGTATTTGATACCATAAACAGTTTATGGAAATTGGATGAAAAATAAATTCAGGCGCTAAAGCGGTAAACCAGAGGAGATTCTCCAAAACATCATTAATAACTCAAAATTTGAATTAGAATTTCCCTAATATTTTTTTAAATTATGAAGTTGATTAATTTTGTTTTCAATAAGTTAGGTTTAAAACTTTAACATTGTTACAATTACTAGAAACAAATGGCAAATGCAAATTGTATCTTAATTATTTATTATTTTTTTTCAATGCAGACTTCTTTTCATTTAATTAGTCCAATTTAATCCTAGCTTTCCAATATACTATACTTGAAATGGCCCAGTTTGAAAACACAGACATTGAACTGAAACCAGAGAAACTATATATGTGAAAAAAAAACTATTGGCACACTGAAAATATCAACGAAGTCCATAATTATTTGAAAATGCATCAAAACAGAAACAAAATCTTAACCACTTTTTATCTTATGAAACACTTTTAGCAGTGTGTTGCTACCCACGTGCAAAGGAGAAACTTAGGAGCTGGAGTATACTGTAAGATATTAATGTTTTATGTAAATTTCATTCATTAATATAGTGGCACAATTTACTATAACAAAACAAAGTATTTTCTTACTCTTGAACAGCATTACAGGCCATTGTTTCTACCAGAGTAGTATAGTTAATAGAGGTACTGCAAGCCAGAAACTCAAAAGCATAAAATAACTGAGGAAAACAATCACTAACAGA
>JBAIZL010000006.1:85547045-85734545 GCA_036971475.1 Prosapia bicincta | reverse complement strand
TCAAGGGGTTGTCTGTCCTTATCCTTTTTCCTACAAGGGGTTGTAACAGATATTACACCATAGAAAGAGTAGGTTTACTTAAAGTACACAACCCTACACAACTAATGCCATAATATCCCTCCTTATATCTTGCTCAAGGGGTTGTCTGTCCTTATCCTTTTTCCTACAAGGGGTTGTAACAGATATTACACCATAGAAAGAGTAGGTTTACTTAAAGTACACAACCCTACACAACTAATGCCATAATATCCCTCCTTATATCTTGCTCAAGGGGTTGTCTGTCCTTATCCTTTTTCCTACAAGGGGTTGTAACAGATATTAAACCATAAAAAGAGTAGGTTTACTTAAAGTACACAACCCTACACAACTAATGCCATAATATCCCTCCTTATATCTTGCTCAAGGGGTTGTCTGTCTTTATCCTTTTTCCTACAAGGGGTTGTAACAGATATTACACCATAGAAAGAGTAGGTTTACTTAAAGTACACAACCCTACACAACTAATGCCATAATATCCCTCCTTATATCTTGCTCAAGGGGTTGTCTGTCCTTATCCTTTTTCCTACAAGGGGTTGTAACAGATATTAAACCATAGAAAGAGTAGGTTTACTTAAAGTACACAACCCTACACAACTAATGCCATAATATCCCTCCTTATATCTTGCTCAAGGGGTTGTCTGTCCTTATCCTTTTTCCTACAAGGGGTTGTAACAGATATTAAACCATAGAAAGAGTAGGTTTACTTAAAGTACACAACCCTACACAACTAATGCCATAATATCCCTCCTTATATCTTGCTCAAGGGGTTGTCTGTCCTTATCCTTTTTCCTACAAGGGGTTGTAACAGATATTACACCATAGAAAGAGTAGGTTTACTTAAAGTACACAACCCTACACAACTAATGCCATAATATCCCTCCTTATATCTTGCTCAAGGGGTTGTCTGTCCTTATCCTTTTTCCTACAAGGGGTTGTAACAGATATTAAACCATAGAAAGAGTAGGTTTACTTAAAGTACACAACCCTACACAACTAATGCCATAATATCCCTCCTTATATCTTGCTCAAGGGGTTGTCTGTCCTTATCCTTTTTCCTACAAGGGGTTGTAACAGATATTAAACCATAGAAAGAGTAGGTTTACTTAAAGTACACAACCCTACACAACTAATGCCATAATATCCCTCCTTATATCTTGCTCAAGGGGTTGTCTGTCCTTATCCTTTTTCCTACAAGGGGTTGTAACAGATATTAAACCATAGAAAGAGTAGGTTTACTTAAAGTACACAACCCTACACAACTAATGCCATAATATCCCTCCTTATATCTTGCTCAAGGGGTTGTCTGTCCTTATCCTTTTTCCTACAAGGGGTTGTAACAGATATTAAACCATAGAAAGAGTAGGTTTACTTAAAGTACACAACCCTACACAACTAATGCCATAATATCCCTCCTTATATCTTGCTCAAGGGGTTGTCTGTCCTTATCCTTTTTCCTACAAGGGGTTGTAACAGATATTACACCATAGAAAGAGTAGGTTTACTTAAAGTACACAACCCTACACAACTAATGCCACAATATCCCTCCTTATATCTTGCTCAAGGGGTTGTCTGTCCTTATCCTTTTTCCTACAAGGGGTTGTAACAGATATTACACCATAGAAAGAGTAGGTTTACTTAAAGTACACAACCCTACACAACTAATGCCATAATATCCCTCCTTATATCTTGCTCAAGGGGTTGTCTGTCCTTATCCTTTTTCCTACAAGGGGTTGTAACAGATATTAAACCATAAAAAGAGTAGGTTTACTTAAAGTACACAACCCTACACAACTAATGCCATAATATCCCTCCTTATATCTTGCTCAAGGGGTTGTCTGTCTTTATCCTTTTTCCTACAAGGGGTTGTAACAGATATTACACCATAGAAAGAGTAGGTTTACTTAAAGTACACAACCCTACACAACTAATGCCATAATATCCCTCCTTATATCTTGCTCAAGGGGTTGTCTGTCCTTATCCTTTTTCCTACAAGGGGTTGTAACAGATATTAAACCATAGAAAGAGTAGGTTTACTTAAAGTACACAACCCTACACAACTAATGCCATAATATCCCTCCTTATATCTTGCTCAAGGGGTTGTCTGTCCTTATCCTTTTTCCTACAAGGGGTTGTAACAGATATTAAACCATAGAAAGAGTAGGTTTACTTAAAGTACACAACCCTACACAACTAATGCCATAATATCCCTCCTTATATCTTGCTCAAGGGGTTGTCTGTCCTTATCCTTTTTCCTACAAGGGGTTGTAACAGATATTACACCATAGAAAGAGTAGGTTTACTTAAAGTACACAACCCTACACAACTAATGCCATAATATCCCTCCTTATATCTTGCTCAAGGGGTTGTCTGTCCTTATCCTTTTTCCTACAAGGGGTTGTAACAGATATTAAACCATAGAAAGAGTAGGTTTACTTAAAGTACACAACCCTACACAACTAATGCCATAATATCCCTCCTTATATCTTGCTCAAGGGGTTGTCTGTCCTTATCCTTTTTCCTACAAGGGGTTGTAACAGATATTAAACCATAGAAAGAGTAGGTTTACTTAAAGTACACAACCCTACACAACTAATGCCATAATATCCCTCCTTATATCTTGCTCAAGGGGTTGTCTGTCCTTATCCTTTTTCCTACAAGGGGTTGTAACAGATATTAAACCATAGAAAGAGTAGGTTTACTTAAAGTACACAACCCTACACAACTAATGCCATAATATCCCTCCTTATATCTTGCTCAAGGGGTTGTCTGTCCTTATCCTTTTTCCTACAAGGGGTTGTAACAGATATTAAACCATAGAAAGAGTAGGTTTACTTAAAGTACACAACCCTACACAACTAATGCCATAATATCCCTCCTTATATCTTGCTCAAGGGGTTGTCTGTCCTTATCCTTTTTCCTACAAGGGGTTGTAACAGATATTACACCATAGAAAGAGTAGGTTTACTTAAAGTACACAACCCTACACAACTAATGCCACAATATCCCTCCTTATATCTTGCTCAAGGGGTTGTCTGTCCTTATCCTTTTTCCTACAAGGAGTTGTAACAGATATTAAACCATAGTAAGAGTAGGTTTACTTAAAGTACACAACCCTACACAACTAATGCCATAATATCCCTCCTTATATCTTGCTCAAGGGGTTGTCTGTCCTTATCCTTTTTCCTACAAGGGGTTGTAACAGATATTAAACCATAGAAAGAGTAGGTTTACTTAAAGTACACAACCCTACACAACTAATGCCATAATATCCCTCCTTATATCTTGCTCAAGGGGTTGTCTGTCCTTATCCTTTTTCCTACAAGGGGTTGTAACAGATATTAAACCATAGAAAGAGTAGGTTTACTTAAAGTACACAACCCTACACAACTAATGCCATAATATCCCTCCTTATATCTTGCTCAAGGGGTTGTCTGTCCTTATCCTTTTTCCTACAAGGGGTTGTAACAGATATTACACCATAGAAAGAGTAGGTTTACTTAAAGTACACAACCCTACACAACTAATGCCATAATATCCCTCCTTATATCTTGCTCAAGGGGTTGTCTGTCCTTATCCTTTTTCCTACAAGGGGTTGTAACAGATATTACACCATAGAAAGAGTAGGTTTACTTAAAGTACACAACCCTACACAACTAATGCCATAATATCCCTCCTTATATCTTGCTCAAGGGGTTGTCTGTCCTTATCCTTTTTCCTACAAGGGGTTGTAACAGATATTACACCATAGAAAGAGTAGGTTTACTTAAAGTACACAACCCTACACAACTAATGCCATAATATCCCTCCTTATATCTTGCTCAAGGGGTTGTCTGTCCTTATCCTTTTTCCTACAAGGGGTTGTAACAGATATTACACCATAGAAAGAGTAGGTTTACTTAAAGTACACAACCCTACACAACTAATGCCATAATATCCCTCCTTATATCTTGCTCAAGGGGTTGTCTGTCCTTATCCTTTTTCCTACAAGGGGTTGTAACAGATATTACACCATAGAAAGAGTAAGTTTACTTAAAGTACACAACCCTACACAACTAATGCCATAATATCCCTCCTTATATCTTGCTCAAGGGGTTGTCTGTCCTTATCCTTTTTCCTACAAGGGGTTGTAACAGATATTAAACCATAGAAAGAGTAGGTTTACTTAAAGTACACAACCCTACACAACTAATGCCATAATATCCCTCCTTATATCTTGCTCAAGGGGTTGTCTGTCCTTATCCTTTTTCCTACAAGGGGTTGTAACAGATATTAAACCATAGAAAGAGTAGGTTTACTTAAAGTACACAACCCTACACAACTAATGCCATAATATCCCTCCTTATATCTTGCTCAAGGGGTTGTCTGTCCTTATCCTTTTTCCTACAAGGGGTTGTAACAGATATTAAACCATAGAAAGAGTAGGTTTACTTAAAGTACACAACCCTACACAACTAATGCCATAATATCCCTCCTTATATCTTGCTCAAGGGGTTGTCTGTCCTTATCCTTTTTCCTACAAGGGGTTGTAACAGATATTACACCATAGAAAGAGTAGGTTTACTTAAAGTACACAACCCTACACAACTAATGCCACAATATCCCTCCTTATATCTTGCTCAAGGGGTTGTCTGTCCTTATCCTTTTTCCTACAAGGGGTTGTAACAGATATTAAACCATAGAAAGAGTAGGTTTACTTAAAGTACACAACCCTACACAACTAATGCCATAATATCCCTCCTTATATCTTGCTCAAGGGGTTGTCTGTCCTTATCCTTTTTCCTACAAGGGGTTGTAACAGATATTAAACCATAGAAAGAGTAGGTTTACTTAAAGTACACAACCCTACACAACTAATGCCATAATATCCCTCCTTATATCTTGCTCAAGGGGTTGTCTGTCCTTATCCTTTTTCCTACAAGGGGTTGTAACAGATATTAAACCATAGAAAGAGTAGGTTTACTTAAAGTACACAACCCTACACAACTAATGCCATAATATCCCTCCTTATATCTTGCTCAAGGGGTTGTCTGTCCTTATCCTTTTTCCTACAAGGGGTTGTAACAGATATTACACCATAGAAAGAGTAGGTTTACTTAAAGTACACAACCCTACACAACTAATGCCATAATATCCCTCCTTATATCTTGCTCAAGGGGTTGTCTGTCCTTATCCTTTTTCCTACAAGGGGTTGTAACAGATATTACACCATAGAAAGAGTAGGTTTACTTAAAGTACACAACCCTACACAACTAATGCCATAATATCCCTCCTTATATCTTGCTCAAGGGGTTGTCTGTCCTTATCCTTTTTCCTACAAGGGGTTGTAACAGATATTACACCATAGAAAGAGTAGGTTTACTTAAAGTACACAACCCTACACAACTAATGCCATAATATCCCTCCTTATATCTTGCTCAAGGGGTTGTCTGTCCTTATCCTTTTTCCTACAAGGGGTTGTAACAGATATTACACCATAGAAAGAGTAGGTTTACTTAAAGTACACAACCCTACACAACTAATGCCATAATATCCCTCCTTATATCTTGCTCAAGGGGTTGTCTGTCCTTATCCTTTTTCCTACAAGGGGTTGTAACAGATATTACACCATAGAAAGAGTAGGTTTACTTAAAGTACACAACCCTACACAACTAATGCCATAATATCCCTCCTTATATCTTGCTCAAGGGGTTGTCTGTCCTTATCCTTTTTCCTACAAGGGGTTGTAACAGATATTAAACCATAAAAAGAGTAGGTTTACTTAAAGTACACAACCCTACACAACTAATGCCATAATATCCCTCCTTATATCTTGCTCAAGGGGTTGTCTGTCTTTATCCTTTTTCCTACAAGGGGTTGTAACAGATATTACACCATAGAAAGAGTAGGTTTACTTAAAGTACACAACCCTACACAACTAATGCCATAATATCCCTCCTTATATCTTGCTCAAGGGGTTGTCTGTCCTTATCCTTTTTCCTACAAGGGGTTGTAACAGATATTACACCATAGAAAGAGTAGGTTTACATAAAGTACACAACCCTACACAACTAATGCCATAATATCCCTCCTTATATCTTGCTCAAGGGGTTGTCTGTCCTTATCCTTTTTCCTACAAGGGGTTGTAACAGATATTAAACCATAAAAAGAGTAGGTTTACTTAAAGTACACAACCCTACACAACTAATGCCATAATATCCCTCCTTATATCTTGCTCAAGGGGTTGTCTGTCCTTATCCTTTTTCCTACAAGGGGTTGTAACAGATATTACACCATAGAAAGAGTAGGTTTACATAAAGTACACAACCCTACACAACTAATGCCATAATATCCCTCCTTATATCTTGCTCAAGGGGTTGTCTGTCCTTATCCTTTTTCCTACAAGGGGTTGTAACAGATATTACACCATAGAAAGAGTAGGTTTACTTAAAGTACACAACCCTACACAACTAAAGCCATAATATCCCTCCTTATATCTTGCTCAAGGGGTTGTCTGTCCTTATCCTTTTTCCTACAAGGGGTTGTAACAGATATTACACCATAGAAAGAGTAGGTTTACTTAAAGTACACAACCCTACACAACTAATGCCATAATATCCCTCCTTATATCTTGCTCAAGGGGTTGTCTGTCCTTATCCTTTTTCCTACAAGGGGTTGTAACAGATATTAAACCATAAAAAGAGTAGGTTTACTTAAAGTACACAACCCTACACAACTAATGCCATAATATCCCTCCTTATATCTTGCTCAAGGGGTTGTCTGTCCTTATCCTTTTTCCTACAAGGGGTTGTAACAGATATTACACCATAGAAAGAGTAGGTTTACTTAAAGTACACAACCCTACACAACTAAAGCCATAATATCCCTCCTTATATCTTGCTCAAGGGGTTGTCTGTCCTTATCCTTTTTCCTACAAGGGGTTGTAACAGATATTACACCATAGAAAGAGTAGGTTTACTAAAGTACACAACCCTACACAACTAATGCCATAATATCCCTCCTTATATCTTGCTCAAGGGGTTGTCTGTCCTTATCCTTTTTCCTACAAGGGGTTGTAACAGATATTACACCATAGAAAGAGTAGGTTTACTTAAAGTACACAACCCTACACAACTAATGCCATAATATCCCTCCTTATATCTTGATCAAGGGGTTGTCTGTCCTTATCCTTTTTCCTACAAGGGGTTGTAACAGATATTAAACCATAGAAAGAGTAGGTTTACTTAAAGTACACAACCCTACACAACTAATGCCATAATATCCCTCCTTATATCTTGCTCAAGGGGTTGTCTGTCCTTATCCTTTTTCCTACAAGGGGTTGTAACAGATATTAAACCATAAAAAGAGTAGGTTTACTTAAAGTACACAACCCTACACAACTAATGCCATAATATCCCTCCTTATATCTTGCTCAAGGGGTTGTCTGTCCTTATCCTTTTTCCTACAAGGGGTTGTAACAGATATTAAACCATAGAAAGAGTAGGTTTACTTAAAGTACACAACCCTGTACAACTAATGCCATAATGTCCCTCCTTATATCTTGCTCAAGGGGTTGTCTGTCCTTATCGTTTTTCCTACAAGGGGTTGTAACAGATATTAAACCATAAAAAGAGTAGGTTTACTTAAAGTACACAACCCTACACAACTAATGCCATAATATCCCTCCTTATATCTTGATCAAGGGGTTGTCTGTCCTTATCCTTTTTCCTACAAGGGGTTGTAACAGATATTAAACCATAGAAAGAGTAGGTTTACTTAAAGTACACAACCCTACACAACTAATGCCATAATATCCCTCCTTATATCTTGCTCAAGGGGTTGACTGTCCTTATCCTTTTTCCTACAAGGGGTTGTAACAGATATTAAACCATAAAAAGAGTAGGTTTACTTAAAGTACACAACCCTACACAACTAATGCCATAATATCCCTCCTTATATCTTGCTCAAGGGGTTGTCTGTCCTTATCCTTTTTCCTACAAGGGGTTGTAACAGATATTAAACCATAGAAAGAGTAGGTTTACTTAAAGTACACAACCCTGTACAACTAATGCCATAATGTCCCTCCTTATATCTTGCTCAAGGGGTTGTCTGTCCTTATCCTTTTTCCTACAAGGGGTTGTAACAGATATTAAACCATAGAAAGAGTAGGTTTACTTAAAGTACACAACCCTGTACAACTAATGCCATAATATCCCTCCTTATATCTTGCTCAAGGGGTTGTCTGTCCTTATCCTTTTTCCTACAAGGGGTTGTAACAGATATTAAACCATAGAAAGAGTAGGTTTACTTAAAGTACACAACCCTACACAACTAATGCCATAATATCCCTCCTTATATCTTGCTCAAGGGGTTGTCTGTCCTTATCCTTTTTCCTACAAGGGGTTGTAACAGATATTAAACCATAGAAAGAGTAGGTTTACTTAAAGTACACAACCCTGTACAACTAATGCCATAATGTCCCTCCTTATATCTTGCTCAAGGGGTTGTCTGTCCTTATCCTTTTTCCTACAAGGGGTTGTAACAGATATTAAACCATAGAAAGAGTAGGTTTACTTAAAGTACACAACCCTACACAACTAATGCCATAATATCCCTCCTTATATCTTGCTCAAGGGGTTGTCTGTCCTTATCCTTTTTCCTACAAGGGGTTGTAACAGATATTACACCATAGAAAGAGTAGGTTTACTTAAAGTACACAACCCTACACAACTAATGCCATAATTTCCCTCCTTATATCTTGCTCAAGGGGTTGTCTGTCCTTATCCTTTTTCCTACAAGGGGTTGTAACAGATATTAAACCATAAAAAGAGTAGGTTTACTTAAAGTACACAACCCTACACAACTAATGCCATAATATCCCTCCTTATATCTTGCTCAAGGGGTTGTCTGTCCTTATCCTTTTTCCTACAAGGGGTTGTAACAGATATTAAACCATAAAAAGAGTAGGTTTACTTAAAGTACACAACCCTACACAACTAATGCCATAATATCCCTCCTTATATCTTGCTCAAGGGGTTGTCTGTCCTTATCCTTTTTCCTACAAGGGGTTGTAACAGATATTAAACCATAGAAAGAGTAGGTTTACTTAAAGTACACAACCCTACACAACTAATGCCATAATATCCCTCCTTATATCTTGCTCAAGGGGTTGTCTGTCCTTATCCTTTTTCCTACAAGGGGTTGTAACAGATATTACACCATAGAAAGAGTAGGTTTACTTAAAGTACACAACCCTGTACAACTAATGCCATAATATCCCTCCTTATATCTTGATCAAGGGGTTGTCTGTCCTTATCCTTTTTCCTACAAGGGGTTGTAACAGATATTAAACCATAGAAAGAGTAGGTTTACTTAAAGTACACAACCCTACACAACTAATGCCATAATATCCCTCCTTATATCTTGCTCAAGGGGTTGTCTGTCCTTATCCTTTTTCCTACATGGGGTTGTAACAGATATTACACCATAGAAAGAGTAGGTTTACTTAAAGTACACAACCCTACACAACTAAAGCCATAATATCCCTCCTTATATCTTGCTCAAGGGGTTGTCTGTCCTTATCCTTTTTCCTACAAAGGGTTGTAACAGATATTACACCATAGAAAGAGTAGGTTTACTTAAAGTACACAACCCTACACAACTAATGCCATAATATCCCTCCTTATATCTTGCTCAAGGGGTTGTCTGTCCTTATCCTTTTTCCTACAAGGGGTTGTAACAGATATTAAACCATAGAAAGAGTAGGTTTACTTAAAGTACACAACCCTACACAACTAATGCCATAATATCCCTCCTTATATCTTGCTCAAGGGGTTGTCTGTCCTTATCCTTTTTCCTACAAGGGGTTGTAACAGATATTAAACCATAGAAAGAGTAGGTTTACTTAAAGTACACAACCCTACACAACTAATGCCATAATATCCCTCCTTATATCTTGCTCAAGGGGTTGTCTGTCCTTATCCTTTTTCCTACAAGGGGTTGTAACAGATATTAAACCATAAAAAGAGTAGGTTTACTTAAAGTACAAAAACCCTACACAACTAATGCCATAATATCCCTCCTTATATCTTGCTCAAGGGGTTGTCTGTCCTTATCCTTTTTCCTACAAGGGGTTGTAACAGATATTAAACCATAGAAAGAGTAGGTTTACTTAAAGTACACAACCCTACACAACTAATGCAATAATATCCCTCCTTATATCTTGCTCAAGGGGTTGTCTGTCCTTATCCTTTTTCCTACAAGGGGTTGTAACAGATATTACACCATAGAAAGAGTAGGTTTACTTAAAGTACACAACCCTACACAACTAATGCCATAATATCCCTCCTTATATCTTGCTCAAGGGGTTTTCTGTCCTTATTATTTTTCCTACAAGGGGTTGTAACAGATATTAAACCATAAAAAGAGTAGGTCTACTTAAAGTACACAACCCTGTACAACTAATGCCATAATATCCCTCCTTATATCTTGCTCAAGGGGTTGTCTGTCCTTATCCTTTTTCCTACAAGGGGTTGTAACAGATATTAAACCATGGAAAGAGTAGGTTTACTTAAAGTACACAACCCTACACAACTAATGCCATAATATCCCTCCTTATATCTTGCTCAAGGGGTTGTCTGTCCTTATCCTTTTTCCTACAAGGGGTTGTAACAGATATTAAACCATAAAAAGAGTAGGTTTACTTAAAGTACACAACCCTACACAACTAATGCCATAATATCCCTCCTTATATCTTGCTCAAGGGGTTGTCTGTCCTTATCCTTTTTCCTACAAGGGGTTGTAACAGATATTAAACCATAAAAAGAGTAGGTTTACTTAAAGTACACAACCCTGTACAACTAATGCCATAATATCCCTCCTTATATCTTGCTCAAGGGATTGTCTGTCCTTATCCTTTTTCCTACAAGGGGTTGTAACAGATATTAAACCATGGAAAGAGTAGGTTTACTTAAAGTACACAACCCTACACAACTAATGCCATAATATCCCTCCTTATATCTTGCTCAAGGGGTTGTCTGTCCTTATCCTTTTTCCTACAAGGGGTTGTAACAGATATTAAACCATAAAAAGAGTAGGTTTACTTAAAGTACACAACCCTACACAACTAATGCCATAATATCCCTCCTTATATCTTGCTCAAGGGGTTGTCTGTCCTTATCCTTTTTCCTACAAGGGGTTGTAACAGATATTACACCATAGAAAGAGTAGGTTTACTTAAATTACACAACCCTACACAACTAATGCCATAATATCCCTCCTTATATCTTGCTCAAGGGGTTGTCTGTCCTTATCCTTTTTCCTACAAGGGGTTGTAACAGATATTAAACCATAAAAAGAGTAGGTTTACATAAAGTACACAACCCTGTACAACTAATGCCATAATATCCCTCCTTATATCTTGCTCAAGGGGTTGTCTGTCCTTATCCTTTTTCCTACAAGGGGTTGTAACAGATATTAAACCATAGAAAGAGTAGGTTTACTTAAAGTACACAACCCTACACAACTAATGCCATAATATCCCTCCTTATATCTTGCTCAAGGGGTTGTCTGTCCTTATCCTTTTTCCTACAAGGGGTTGTAACAGATATTAAACCATAGAAAGAGTAGGTTTACTTAAAGTACACAACCCTACACAACTAATGCCATAATATCCCTCCTTATATCTTGCTCAAGGGGTTGTCTGTCCTTATCCTTTTTCCTACAAGGGGTTGTAACAGATATTACACCATAGAAAGAGTAGGTTTACTTAAAGTACACAACCCTACACAACTAAAGCCATAATATCCCTCCTTATATCTTGCTCAAGGGGTTGTCTGTCCTTATCCTTTTTCCTACAAGGGGTTGTAACAGATATTAAACCATAGAAAGAGTAGGTTTACTTAAAGTACACAACTAATGCCATAATATCCCTCCTTATATCTTGCTCAAGGGGTTGTCTGTCCTTATCCTTTTTCCTACAAGGGGTTGTAACAGATATTAAACCATAGAAAGAGTAGGTTTACTTAAAGTACACAACCCTACACAACAAATGCCATAATATCCCTCCTTATATCTTGCTCAAGGGGTTGTCTGTCCTTATCCTTTTTCCTACAAGGGGTTGTAACAGATATTAAACCATAGAAAGAGTAGGTTTACTTAAAGTACACAACCCTACACAACCAATGCCATAATATCCCTCCTTATATCTTGCTCAAGGGGTTGTCTGTCCTTATCCTTTTTCCTACAAGGGGTTGTAACAGATATTAAACCATAGAAAGAGTAGGTTTACTTAAAGTACACAACCCTACACAACTAATGCCATAATATCCCTCCTTATATCTTGCTCAAGGGGTTGTCTGTCCTGATCCTTTTTCCTACAAGGGGTTGTAACAGATATTAAACCATAGAAAGAGTAGGTTTACATAAAGTACACAACCCTACACAACTAATGCCATAATATCCCTCCTTATATCTTGCTCAAGGGGTTGTCTGTCCTTATCCTTTTTCCTACAAGGGGTTGTAACAGATATTAAACCATAGAAAGAGTAGGTTTACTTAAAGTACACAACCCTGTACAACTAATGCCATAATGTCCCTCCTTATATCTTGCTCAAGGGGTTGTCTGTCCTTATCCTTTTTCCTACAAGGGGTTGTAACAGATATTAAACCATAGAAAGAGTAGGTTTACATAAAGTACACAACCCTACACAACTAATGCCATAATATCCCTCCTTATATCTTGCTCAAGGAGTTGTCTGTCCTTATCCTTTTTCCTACAAGGGGTTGTAACAGATATTAAACCATAAAAAGAGTAGGTTTACTTAAAGTACACAACCCTACACAACTAATGCCATAATATCCCTCCTTATATCTTGCTCAAGGAGTTGTCTGTCCTTATCCTTTTTCCTACAAGGGGTTGTAACAGATATTAAACCATAAAAAGAGTAGGTTTACTTAAAGTACACAACCCTACACAACTAATGCCATAATATCCCTCCTTATATCTTGCTCAAGGGGTTGTCTGTCCTTATCCTTTTTCCTACAAGGGGTTGTAACAGATATTAAACCATAAAAAGAGTAGGTTTACTTAAAGTACACAACCCTACACAACTAATGCCATAATATCCCTCCTTATATCTTGCTCAAGGGTTGTCTGTCCTTATCCTTTTTCCTACAAGGGGTTGTAACAGATATTAAACCATAGAAAGAGTAGGTTTACATAAAGTACACAACCCTACACAACTAATGCCATAATATCCCTCCTTATATCTTGCTCAAGGGGTTGTCTGTCCTTATCCTTTTTCCTACAAGGGGTTGTAACAGATATTAAACCATAGAAAGAGTAGGTTTACATAAAGTACACAACCCTACACAACTAATGCCATAATATCCCTCCTTATATCTTGCTCAAGGGTTGTCTGTCCTTATCCTTTTTCCTACAAGGGGTTGTAACAGATATTAAACCATAGAAAGAGTAGGTTTACTTAAAGTACACAACCCTGTACAACTAATGCCATAATGTCCCTCCTTATATCTTGCTCAAGGGGTTGTCTGTTCTTATCCTTTTTCCTACAAGGGGTTGTAACAGATATTAAACCATAGAAAGAGTAGGTTTACATAAAGTACACAACCCTACACAACTAATGCCATAATATCCCTCCTTATATCTTGCTCAAGGGGTTGTCTGTCCTTATCCTTTTTCCTACAAGGGGTTGTAACAGATATTAAACCATAGAAAGAGTAGGTTTACTTAAAGTACACAACCCTGTACAACTAATGCCATAATGTCCCTCCTTATATCTTGCTCAAGGGGTTGTCTGTCCTTATCCTTTTTCCTACAAGGGGTTGTAACAGATATTAAACCATAGAAAGAGTAGGTTTACTTAAAGTACACAACCCTACACAACTAATGCCATAATATCCCTCCTTATATCTTGCTCAAGGGGTTGTCTGTCCTTATCCTTTTTCCTACAAGGGGTTGTAACAGATATTAAACCATAGAAAGAGTAGGTTTACTTAAAGTACACAACCCTACACAACTAATGCAATAATATCCCTCCTTATATCTTGCTCAAGGGGTTGTCTGTCCTTATCCTTTTTCCTACAAGGGGTTGTAACAGATATTAAACCATAGAAAGAGTAGGTTTACTTAAAGTACACAACCCTACACAACTAATGCCATAATATCCCTCCTTATATCTTGCTCAAGGGGTTGTCTGTCCTTATCCTTTTTCCTACAAGGGGTTGTAACAGATATTAAACCATAAAAAGAGTAGGTTTACTTAAAGTACACAACCCTACACAACTAATGCCATAATATCCCTCCTTATATCTTGCTCAAGGGGTTGTCTGTCCTTATCCTTTTTCCTACAAGGGGTTGTAACAGATATTACACCATAGAAAGAGTAGGTTTACTTAAAGTACACAACCCTACACAACTAATGCCATAATATCCCTCCTTATATCTTGCTCAAGGGGTTGTCTGTCCTTATCCTTTTTCCTACAAGGGGTTGTAACAGATATTAAACCATAGAAAGAGTAGGTTTACTTAAAGTACACAACCCTACACAACTAATGCCATAATATCCCTCCTTATATCTTGCTCAAGGGGTTGTCTGTCCTTATCCTTTTTCCTACAAGGGGTTGTAACAGATATTACACCATAGAAAGAGTAGGTTTACTTAAAGTACACAACCCTACACAACTAAAGCCATAATATCCCTCCTTATATCTTGCTCAAGGGGTTGTCTGTCCTTATCCTTTTTCCTACAAGGGGTTGTAACAGATATTAAACCATAGAAAGAGTAGGTTTACTTAAAGTACACAACTAATGCCATAATATCCCTCCTTATATCTTGCTCAAGGGGTTGTCTGTCCTTATCCTTTTTCCTACAAGGGGTTGTAACAGATATTAAACCATAGAAAGAGTAGGTTTACTTAAAGTACACAACCCTACACAACTAATGCCATAATATCCCTCCTTATATCTTGCTCAAGGGGTTGTCTGTCCTTATCCTTTTTCCTACAAGGGGTTGTAACAGATATTAAACCATAGAAAGAGTAGGTTTACTTAAAGTACACAACCCTACACAACCAATGCCATAATATCCCTCCTTATATCTTGCTCAAGGGGTTGTCTGTCCTTATCCTTTTTCCTACAAGGGGTTGTAACAGATATTAAACCATAGAAAGAGTAGGTTTACTTAAAGTACACAACCCTACACAACTAATGCCATAATATCCCTCCTTATATCTTGCTCAAGGGGTTGTCTGTCCTTATCCTTTTTCCTACAAGGGGTTGTAACAGATATTAAACCATAAAAAGAGTAGGTTTACTTAAAGTACACAACCCTACACAACTAATGCCATAATATCCCTCCTTATATCTTGCTCAAGGAGCTGTCTGTCCTTATCCTTTTTCCTACAAGGGGTTGTAACAGATATTAAACCATAAAAAGAGTAGGTTTACTTAAAGTACACAACCCTACACAACTAATGCCATAATATCCCTCCTTATATCTTGCTCAAGGGGTTGTCTGTCCTTATCCTTTTTCCTACAAGGGGTTGTAACAGATATTACACCATAGAAAGAGTAGGTTTACTTAAAGTACACAACCCTACACAACTAATGCCATAATATCCCTCCTTATATCTTGCTCAAGGGGTTGTCTGTCCTTATCCTTTTTCCTACAAGGGGTTGTAACAGATATTAAACCATAAAAAGAGTAGGTTTACTTAAAGTACACAACCCTACACAACTAATGCCATAATATCCCTCCTTATATCTTGCTCAAGGGGTTGTCTGTCCTTATCCTTTTTCCTACAAGGGGTTGTAACAGATATTAAACCATAGAAAGAGTAGGTTTACTTAAAGTACACAACCCTACACAACTAATGCCATAATATCCCTCCTTATATCTTGCTCAAGGAGTTGTCTGTCCTTATCCTTTTTCCTACAAGGGGTTGTAACAGATATTAAACCATAGAAAGAGTAGGTTTACTTAAAGTACACAACCCTACACAACTAATGCCATAATATCCCTCCTTATATCTTGCTCAAGGGGTTGTCTGTCCTTATCCTTTTTCCTACAAGGGGTTGTAACAGATATTAAACCATAAAAAGAGTAGGTTTACTTAAAGTACACAACCCTGTACAACTAATGCCATAATATTCCTCCTTATATCTTGCTCAAGGGGTTGTCTGTCCTTATCCTTTTTCCTACAAGGGGATGTAACAGATATTAAACCATAAAAAGAGTAGGTTTAATTATGGTACTCAAACCCGTACAACTAATGTCATATTATCCCTCCTTATATCTTGCTCAAGGGGTTGTTTTTGTCCTTATCCTGGTTGTACTTATATTCCGAATCCTTACTCTCCTACATAGACTATTATGGCTAAACAATATGAAAACAAAATATTCGACTCAACCTCCTCGAAGGTTAAACTCTGGTTTTTTTTTGTTCTCTTTTTTATTTAGCTACCTTTAGCTATTTGCTACCATAATTTAAATCCCATTACTCTCATTTATATATTTGTTAACAAGTGGTAAAGTTGCGACAAGAAGAATGATAAGGAATGGACATCATTGATTGCCAGATATTGGGAGTAAGGAAAATTATGGCAGTGAGGAGTGTGGGTTGTTTATTTTTTTTACCCACTCTCTAGAGAATCCTATATATGTGAGATAGTTATTATGTTGTGTCTGTGTTGTGATTGATTTTATTGGTTAACTGGGGTCCCATGAGGGATATTAGCATGCTCTATCATTATGTGTAGCTAGTCTGCATTCCCCGTTAAACTTAATCTTAGATGAACTTCTTTTTATCTTATTAAGTAATTAACAACCAGCTCGTCATGAACAGCAACAAGATTTTGATTTTTTTAATCATTAACCACAAATGAGAGAAAAACCCGTGTTTAGTAAACAGTTTACGCACTACATTTATTCCAAAATTTAAATACTTACATTTTCATTTCTATGATTGTAAGAGTATATTTTTAAAGTATAAGTCATTTAATAATTGAGAAGGCTAATTGTAAAATTAGTTATCATTAAATATGCAAAAACATGAAAAGAAAGTAGGTACTGCTAAAGTATTCATAGTTATGAGTTAATGTTCCTAGACTTGAAAAAAACATTTGTTTTAAAAATACTTCAACAAAGTGTTATACTTGCTTGGGGCTTTCTCAAGCAAATCAAGTTCCACTGGTTTTCTCTATTTATAAAAACATTTACCATATTCAAGTGAAAACATCTTGTGAAGAAAAACCCAAGTTGAGGAATTAATTAAAAAAGAATTATAATTGATTGAAAGAGTAACATTTTGACAGTTAGTTCCAAAGTAAACATATAAGTAGAATGCTGGTTATTTTTGGTGGTTTTTGAAAAATCATTATTTAAAAATATTAGAAGTATTAAATAATGTTTACATATCTTTATTCTTTTGATTTTCTTTAACTTTTTGTGTTCTAAGTTTCCAAATTGCTTTACAATTTTAATATTGAAAAAAATTGTTAGCATATTTTTAGAACATAAAAATTTGAGAAATGTATACAAGCAAAGTATATCAAACCTATTTTAGTTGTTGCATATTATGTACAAAGAGAAAATTTATCTACTGATAATGATACTTCTGGAACTGTATTTGTGGCACAATCTAAATCATACATCTTTCCACACAGGGGCCTAGTACTCACAGCATCATATTGATGTGTTTATAACAAAATATAAATAAAAAGTACTTTACACTAATTTTAATATGAAGGTGATGAAATGCAAATAAAATAATTTTTGATGTTTTAAAACATATTTACAATCATCGAAATAATGAAATAGGCAAAAAGTATAGCCCAAGTTTTAAATGATTAATCTGTCCTCTTGCCTCTGAAATGCCTCTGATTTCTTTATTCCTGAAGTCTGGGTTTTTTTATTTTAATTCTATAGAATTAATGTGTTTTAATGTTATTAAAGATATTTTATTAGTTAGCACTGTAATTAAATAAGCAAATAATTATAAATTTATAACTAGTTCCTGACACAAAAGCAGGTGCCAAACAGATCAATAGCGTTTGTTTTTGTAATGAAGCTTAGATAACCCATTGTATAGTTTCTGTTACACCTAAATAGGCCCAGAAAGGTATAAAGAACCCATGAAAAAGAATGGCATAGTAAAATTCATTGAAAATATGGTGTGAGCTATATTTCTGTGAAGTTTTTCTATTCAGAGCTTCATACTATTTAAATGTTTGAATATTTCCCTTACTTCCTACAGCTTTGTTTATTTACTCACCAAATACGCTTTCGTAACAATAGTTTTATTGGGCTATATCTTTCAGATAGTTGAATCTTTGTGTGACGTTGACTAGTTACACTGACTGTTTATATAATATTTGTAAGTATTCCCAAAAGCCTAGCATCATAACATTTATTTCATACATTATTAATATAAGATTAGTTTATGCATATAAGTATTTATTGATCTAGAAATATAAACAAATAAGAACGGATGTAAGTAAATAAGTATTATAATTTATAAATAATGTGTAACTTCATTCAAAATGAAATATAAATGAAAATTGAAAACAAAATTGTATAGAGGAGTTTTTACATCTTTAATGTTGATCAACATGCAAGCATAAGAGACTACTTTTTATAGGCCTGAACCTGATGTACGTGCAATCGTGGTAACAGATGGAGAACGTATCCTGGGTCTTGGAGACTTAGGAGCTTGTGGGATGGGTATTCCAGTGGGAAAGTTGGCCTTATATACTGCTCTCGCTGGTATCAAGCCACATCAGTGTCTCCCCATCACCATAGATGTTGGCACTAATAACGAAGTAATTATTTCGTGCTAAAAGCATCTCTTGTAGTTGAAGTTTTAGTGTTTTAAGAGATTTTCCTCCCTTTCCCTTAAAGGCAACTAAATATCTTGTATGTCTTGTTAATTGTGTGAATTTTTGTGAAATCTTATCACTCCAAAACTGTAATTACTAAGGGCTCAAATCTTACAAATTATGTGCATTTACTTTTGTTTTTTTAGTTCAAAACCCAGTAATATATAATTTTTTTTTACTATTATTTGAAGAAAAAAGTAACTATTTACTTGATCAGTTTAATGTTTTGTCCTCTGTTCTCCAAAGTTCTGTATGTAGACATTTGCATTATCAATATTACAAATATTACTGATTATCATTAATCAAATTTTAATATTATAAACTTCATCTTGATGCTTAAAAACCCAACAACTCAAACATTTACAATTTAAAAAGAAGTTTATAGGAATCAGAAACAGCAACAAGTGAAGGATTAATATAAATAAAGATATAGTAGCTGTGGCATAGAGTGATACAGTTAATGTTATCATTTGGTTATATTATCCTTTCACTTAAAGACAGACACAGCATAGTATAAACACATTGTAATCAAGTCACTTATTGTAATCATCTCTTTGCTTATTCCTATCATGCAATAAAATATGGATTCACTAGCACAGACCAAACAAAAATGTTTACAAGTATTGTATATTCTAAGAAATCAGTTGAGCAATAAAGTGGCTGACATCCTGTCTAACAGTCCTGTTATCAACATGATTCATTATCTATATGTCATTCATATCATGTTTGACTTTACTCAAAGACTTCCTGTAGGTTTCACAAAATGTATCCAATAGTTGTTTTCTCATGTAGTTGTTTGTATCACATTTGTTCATGCAACTAATGCACAAATGGAGTAGACTTTCTTTATTTTCATATACGTTTATGATTTCAGTGTGATTTTAAGTAATTTAATTTTGGAAAATCTTTTCTTCATCTGTTTTGTGAGGTTTGGTGTCACTTGAAGTTTCACAATGGAGTGGCAAAGTTTGGTAAGTAATCACTCATAATTTCCATATGGCTGTATTACATTGTAGTTGCAGAGTTATCTGACTTGCTGTAATATTAGACCTACACTTGTGACCGTAATACAGTGAGTTCGATGCGGCATCGTGATTATGTGGTCTGTTATGGTTATTGATATGATTACAATAAGTGGCGGCTACTGTATTATCAGTTTTCCTGCTGTTACTTTGCTTGATTTTACAGAGCAAACAGATTAGTAAATGTTAGATAACTACTAACAATTAGACAAATATTTTAAACATTCTTCAAAAGTGACTTTAATGCAAATTTATAATAAGATTTTACTAATAACAAAAAGCTTGTTCTAAAAATATAACAGGACCTTATAGAGATTTTAAATGAAAGTAATTACAGTTTATTACAACATCTTTTAACATAAAGTTATGCTTAATATGAGGTTTTAATTCCTTATCCATTATTTGATATATATCCTGAAGTCTACTTTAAGTTACAAGTTATTTTTATCTACGAAGATCTATTTTTTTTATGAAATTATTTCGTAATGGATTTACCAATTTTGAAAGGCCATTGTAAAATGTTATGTACAACATACAGGTTGTGTATAAAAAGTATTGGGCAAAATAAAAAAAAATTATTTATTTCAGATTTATTTCAAAGTTCTTCAAAGTACATCTCTTGAGTGTCAACTCACATTTGCTATAAGTTTTTCCACGACTTGCTGCCTTCTTGTTTGGCGTATTCCGGAAGATCCTAATGGGTATGAGCAGAAGTTTTTTTGGTCACTTATGGTCTCATGGTTGTGTCCTGTGAGAAACCTTTTCTCTTTGAAGTAGTGTCCTTTAAGGAAGAATTTCACTTTCTTGGATAGGAAACAGTCTGCTGGTCCCAAGTCTATGAAAGGGCTGGGCGCTGCTTTTTGCCCTTACCTTGGAGGAGGTATAGTTGAGTACTTTGTAATGAGGGATGACTGGCCTCACCTGGTTGGCTCTTCTTTTCAGAATTTTAGCAGTTCAAGGTAGAATTAACTATTTACTATCTGTCCCTCGGGTATAAAATTTTAGTGAACAGCTCCTTGTCGACAGCTGTCTAGTATGATGCTTGGCTTCCACACTCTTGACTATCTTTGAAGACCTTTTCCCACTAAAAAGCTACAGTAGGGACATACTTTAATTCTTGAATCATGACCAATGTCTTTGTTCACGAATTTCCATTTTCAATACCAAATTTAGATGTCATACTACTATTCAATAGTTTGCTGAATATTGCACTTACACACAGCACTTGACAATGGTACTTGCCACTTGCTGAAGGTTGGACCGACCCATGAACCACTAAGTTTGCGCTGCAACATCTCAGTCATCTCACGAAGTAGTTGTTCCTGTAGACTCTGTATAAACTCATAATATTAAATGAATGTTGTCGTTTTTATACTTTATTGTCTTCTGTACAAGAAATGTTAGATATGAAAAATAAGCAGACCAATTATTTATCTACTTTTGTATTTTTCCCTACTCATTGTGCATTTGTGATTATTATTAAATACAATCTTCCTTATACTTTCTGTCTGAATTCTAACATAGTGAAATTTTGTCTGAATTATATAAGTTCCCAAATTAATGAAGTCTGATTTATCATGGTTTTATTAAATTTAGGCAAATTATATAAAAGTCCTTAGTTATTCATATATTAACAATTAAAAATGGTTATTGTTTGATAGAGATGAGATAGATAATTTTTTTTTTTTAAAGGAAATGTTTTTACAAATATGTAGAGAGTTTACTACTAAGATAACAGAGTATTGCTGAAAATTTCCTAGTTTGTTTTCTTAGGTCTATTTTATATGTATCTCTAATTTACAACCAAATTTTATGTTCTTAAAAATATCTTTATTAACTGTGTTGTACTGGCATGTTGGTAACCTATAATGAACATGGTTAATGGTGCCATGCAATAATACTAAAGTAGTTCCAATAACAACATTAATTAAGTGGAAATTAATCTCAACAAAAATAATTTTTTTTTTTTAATTTTAAGTTTGGTTTCCTTTTATACCTTCTTCATTATAGTGTGTTTAATTGGAGGCTATTCCAAAACATAATTCTGTTGCTAAATTTTAAGAGTATTTAAAACAATATCAATATAAGTTATTACATTCAGAAATTACAAGCCTGTTTTGTGATAGACAGCATCTTGGGAACCCATCTTGAGGGACTGAAGTCTCACAAACTCGCACTCACAGTTGTATAGGTAGCTGACCTTATAATATTAGGAAAGGAATGACAGCACAGACAATACAAAATTTTTACTATATAGCTAATTGAATCATGTAGTACATTAGTATAAAATCACGCCAAGGTAAGCATTACTGGAAGTGGCTTCAAAGATGGCTCCCTTCACTAGCTCTTAATATGCTGGCTGTGTGTTTTGGTTTAAAGAATCAAAATCTACGAGAACTGTGGAATGTAATTTTCATAACAAGTACTGTAGATATTCTCCTATTAGGCCTACAATTAATGAGTACCTTCAATGTTTAAACTGGGTGTTCAGTAGGACATAAAATATTCTCAGGTCTAAATTAACTAGATTTCCGTTTCATGAGCTGTGCATTCTACGTATGATTGTCGTGTTTTGAGAAAATGTTTAGTTTTATTAATCGCTTAAACAATAGTTTATGACTATCCGAACTTTGAATTTAGTAAATTTGTTAAAACTTACTGGACTATAAAATTCAAGAAAATGTTTAGGTCTAAAACTGTACAAATTAACAAATATATCTCTTTTATATATCAAATTAAGATACTGATCGAATATCTTGTACGAGGCTTTGGGAAATATTAAACCAGTATGACAAGGTTAAAAATTTCATTGAAAGCATCTTTAACCATGAGTTGATTTTTCACTCTGGTGGTAAAGTAATTAAACTGGTTGTAGAATAAGGGACAGTAAAATCCAAATTAAGCTTTATAACAAGTTGGGGATAGCCCAAAAGTTAATGTTAATTTATTGCACTAAGTAAAACTGAAGTTTCTGATACTTTTTCTTCAAGAGAAAATCGTCAATGGATTATTGTACATGGATATGCTGGAGAACTTTTACCAAAGATTGATGAAGATGACCAAAAGGATAGTCTTTACTCCATGCAAGAGGGTGAACAAACTTACAAGAAATAGCACCACTTTGAGGATTCATCAAGGCTCTCTTGTTTGTACCAACTCTATGAGTTTCTGTGAAAGAGTCTATGCTACACTTGAAGTTACATCTAACATCTTTAGTTCTATGCTGTATAACTTGACATTTTTTCATTGAAAATAATTCCAAACCATGATCTGTAAATAATTTTATATGAATTTTCAAAGTTTTAAAGACCTTTTTGGTAACACTTTGTACATTAAAGGTAAATTTGAAAAGAAATTATGAAGAGTAATTATTTGAACTGACAATAAACTTACAGCTACTGAATAATAATAGTTTTTGTTGAAAATATACTTGCTCAGAATGCTTTCAGTGACTACTATGAAAGGATTGCTACCTAACCCGCTTTCCAAAACATCTGGGCTACCAAAATTTTGCAAAGTTTAATATTCTGCAGGAAAGCCAGATTTGAATTATACACAGATCTATATTACCAAAGAAAAATGTGATCAGTGCAAAACCCATGAATGTAAATTACCAAAACTTCCACTTGAAAACATATTTTAAAATATTTATGTAAAACTAATTCAATATTTAAAAAATCATAAAACATTTTAATAATTTAAAAATACTTAAATTTAAAAATTTAATTTTGAAGGCCATATTGTCACCAATTTCTGATAACTTTGAAATTAGCTTTATAAGTAGAGGTCAGAACAATTAGACAAGTAAATTTTGTAGATATTTATCAATTTATAATTCTTAAAAGATGTCTTTAGTGCTGATAAGGCATTTTTTTTATAAGGTGATGTCAGACAGAATTAAAACACTTAAAACAGAAAAGTGGATTTGTGGAAAATAACCCAATGAAAGAATGATGATCCTGGTGGCAACAAACATGATAGTTTCAGAGATGAGTCCTCCCTCCATCAATAGAACTGAATGGTTGAGGTCATAGGTTTTTAAATAACAGGCCAGGAAATAGAGGGGTGAACTTGAAAAAAAAAGAAATTCAGTGGCTATTCTGTAATTTCTGAGTTAGAGAAATTTCCTTATAACCAGCAGCACAACAAGTGCCTTATAACCAGTAGCACAACAAATGCCTTATAACCAGCAGCACAACATATGCCTTATAACCAGCAAGTACAACAAGTGCCTTATGGCCAGCAGCACAAAATATGCCTTATAACCAGCAGCACAACATATGTCTTATAACCAGCAGCACAACAAATGCCTTATAACCAGCAGCACAACAAATGCCTTATAACCAGCAGCACAACATATGCCTTATAACCAGCAAGTACAACAAGTGCCTTATAACCAGCAAGTACAACAAGTGCCTTATGGCCAGCAGCACAAAATATGCCTTATAACCAGCAGCACAACATATGTCTTATAACCAGCCAGCATAACAAGTGCCTTATAACCAGCAGCACAACAAGTGCCTTATAACCAGCAGCACAACAAGTGCCTTATAACCAGCAGCACAACAAGTGCCTTATAACCAGCAAGTACAACAAGTGTCTTATAACCAGCAGCACAACATATGCCTTATAACCAGCAGCACAACAAGTGCCTTATAACCAGCAGCACAACAAGTGCCTTATAACCAGCAAGTACAACAAGTGTCTTATAACCAGCAGCACAACATATGCCTTATAACCAGCAGCACAACAAGTGCCTTATAACCAGCAGCACAACAAGTGCCTTATAACCAGCAGCACAACAAGTGCCTTATAACCAGCAGCACAACATATGCCTTATAACCAGCAGCACAACAAGTGCCTTATAACCAGCAAGTACAACAAGTGTCTTATAACCAGCAGCACAACATATGCCTTATAACCAGCAGCACAACAAGTGCCTTATAACCAGCAAGTACAACAAGTGTCTTATAACCAGCAGCACAACAAGTGCCTTATAACCAGCATCACAAGTGCCTTATAACCAGCAAGTACAACAAGTGCCTTATAACCAGCAGCACAACAAGTGCTTTATAACCAGCAGCACAACAAGTGCCTTATAACCAGCAAGTACAACAAGTGTCTTATAACCAGCAGCACAACATATGCCTTATAACCAGCAGCACAACAAGTGCCTTATAACCAGCAGCACAACAAGTGCCTTATAACCAGCAGCACAACATATGCCTTATAGCCATCCAGCATAACAAGTGCCTTATAACCAGCAAGTACAACAAGTGTCTTATAACCAGCAGCAAAACAAGTGCCTTTTAACCAGCAGCACAACAAGTGCCTTATAACCAGCCAGAACAACGAGGGCCTTGTAACCAGCAGCACATCAAGTGTCTTATAACCAGCAGCACAACAAGTACCTTATAACCAGCCAGCACCACAAGTGCCATATAACCAATGTCACAAAACATTTAAAGAATCAATACAAAAAGAGGCTGTCAATGAATATCCATACGTGTTTCCATAAAGATTATTTAGCGAATTCTGAGCAAATTCAAGAGTGAAAACCATAAGGCATTCTTTGTTAGATACATGGTTCCTGGAAAGACAAGAAATCATGTATGGAAACTAACTGGTTTGGGTTGATCAGTTCAACTGAAGAGAGAATTGCAAGATTTAGTGAATGTAGATAAATAGCAGGCAAAGAGTCTGTTTAGATTTTGAAATTTGTGTGTGTAAAAACAGATGGCAGCATTGACAAATTTCTTGAAATTTTCAGAAAGCAAAAATACTACTAATTATAGTTGTTTAGACATTTTGTAAAATCCAAAAAACTAATTACAAGTTTATTTGGATCTTTGTATATAATAAAAAAAGCTTAATAAATCAGGTGTTATAGATACCAAATAGTGGTGACTCTGTCGAAAATGTTTTAGCAAGAATTGCAAATTGCATTCCATATTAACCCTTCAGGCAGGTGTGCGCACATGTAGTATCTTAGTTTGTTTGCTTTGCCATCAAAACTACTTGGTATGCAAGACCTAAAATCTTGGTTCTTCCCAATGATGTAACTCATGTCCCATATGGGTCACATTTTTTATGATGTTTACAATTTCATAAGGTCATAATGATGCAGCCCACATAATCTCTGTGATAACAAAATCTTAATATTTCAAAAGAACTTATAGACTCATCACATTACACAGATGTCTATTTACACTATAAGTATTGATAAACTTCCTGAGAAAGTCCATGTTTATGTGGGAAAGCCATTTGAATGTGGCTTTAAATACCACTGCCAGGAGATATGGTGAGCTATTTTAACCCTGGAGTAGTTGTGTAAAAATTACTCGTATGAGTTGTCACAGAGATATAATTTTAGGGCTATGTTTTAAGCTATGATCCAAATTATATATATAACCAAAATTCTAAGTTCAGCTTGTTTCTGTACATCCTTGCTAAGTAGTTGATAATTTTCAAAACAAAAATGGAATGTTCGTTTGAATATGGAAGGTAATTTTTGGAATAAGAATAAGATATAAATAAATGTAAACATGTTTCTCCTGTAGAAATACTTGTTCCAACTGCTCAAAGTACTGTTTTTCCAATGTAAAATCCTTGTTGCAGCCTACCTTCCTAAGTTACTAGTATTCTGTCTTCTCAACCACTGTACCTGTTTTCACCACTTTTAGTCAATCACATCGAATACCCCTAAAAACTCTCATTATCACATTTTGTGTGCCTGAGGAGTAACTATCCACACAATAACAGACATTTCTCATTGATCAACTAATTGCTGTGTAAGTTACACAGAAAATTTAAAAAAAATTACTAAAAACATCAAATCTTAAAACTTCTTTAACAAATTTTAAAAAAGTCACATAAATGGTTGTGCAAATTACTTTTGTGATTGAAGCATAATCGAAAATATGGTAAAATTCCATGCTTCTGTTTTGACTATTGCTATTTAAGGGACAAGAGTGATAATAAGTGTGTGATATTTAGATTGCTATTCAAGGACATCACTATTTCAAACATCTAGTTGTAGCAAAAAATATACCCTGTGGATTACAATGGTAATCCATGCGTTAAATACTATTGCAAAGGGTTAGGTGATATGGATAAAAAAGTATTTGTTTTATGCTGTATCTACAAAAATGACCCTGCAACTAAACAAGACATCAATAAATTAAGTAAACACTAGTAAATTGTCTTCTAGTAATGAAATTACCTATCTGAATCACTTGGGTGACTTTTATTATCCTCTAGTACAAGCAATGCGCACTTACTTCATGTATGAGTGCAGATTTTATATTAATTGCTGTTATGATATTAACTCTTTTTAGTCAGGTTAAAATCTGAAAATCTTCCAGAGCCACACTATGTAAAAATAAGGTAATAATGAATAAAAAGAAAATTAGAGCAATATTGTTTCAAATTATATCTTTTAATGAAAATGTTCAAACATTTGTTGTCAATTAATTATGTATATACAAGTAAAAATATTGTACATTTATTTGAAAATGCTATAAAAAAACAGTAGATCTATTAATAAATCTTAACATTTAAATAAAATATAAAACTATTTTTAAAGTTCAATGAATAATTGTGACATATATGAAGCCAGAAACTTCATTAAATGCATGAACTTATTGATAAAACATGTGTGATTACTAATAAATACACAAAAACCTCTTAATCACAAACTTTCTTTATTTTACCCTTATGTACATAAGGGTAAAGTAAAAAAAGTTTGTGGTTAAGAGGTTTTTGTGTATTTATTATTAAATTCAACCACAGTATATTCCTAATAAATAGTAATCTGTGATTAAGTTTTTTGCTTTGTGAGAGACAAAGAAAATATGCTTCCATTCAATATTTTGTCACCTTAGATACACCCCGATTCTTATTTCTGTCCACCAAATGGCATATACAAGGCTTTAGGATGAATAATAGTTTGCCTATTCATATTATTCGCTTCTGCTTTTTCATGCATGACATCAATGTGGCTTGCAAAGGGTAACATTTTAGTAATGAAAGTAAAAATTAGGTATAATATTGAAAATAAAACTGTTGAACATAAAATTATTGCATTTCTTACAATCTATAAAATTACTAATAAATTAATTTGATATAAGTATATGTTGGAACGCACTTTTAGAAATTAGTTATATATTGAAAATAAAACTGAAATTACTTGTTTTTAACATGTAGAATATTATGTATGTAATACTTGTCACTTTTTCATTTGTTTAGAAATTACTTCAAGATCCATTATATATTGGGCTGAGGCAGAAACGTGTTGTCGGTCCAGAATATGACGAATTTATTGATGAATTTATGCAAGCTGTGGTGAAACGATATGGGCAAAACACTCTTATCCAGGTTAATTTCTTATTTTATAAGAAAAGTTGAATTTCCTTATTGTATTTGTAGTAAATATGTATATAAGCAGTGGAAGCGCTTATGCAACATCTACAACAAACTCTCCCATAGTGATGTTACCAAACTGCTTTAAACTGTTACCACTCTAAGAACTTTTTTTCATGATGTCGAAAATCGTGTTTAAGATAGTTGCATCATATGTTTGTGATTCGCAAGTGTGTTGCATTCTTACTATAATGACTAAGTACAAGTTAATCGTGTTGATTAAATTGTTTTATTATTCATCTTTAGGTATTTACATTAACAGTAGAGTATTGTTTATTGTTTGGATTGAAAGTTTATAATCAATAGTAGAGTAAATGCAGTAACTTCTTTGTTAACCTTTTCCAGTGCACTATAAAGTTAAAACCAGAAATATTATTTTGAATATAAGGACATAATTTCTTAGAAGTAAGTAACTGTCTTTCTAGAATGAACTGTATACTTCGTACATTTGAATCAAAAAGTTACTCTACAGGTTCAAATATTAGTATATAAAATAATGTCAAAAGATTGCACGTTGGAAGAAGAGTGGCTAAATGCCGAGATAGATCCAGATCTTTTTGGGTTAAAAAGAGTACCCATAATAAGTTTGCTATATGTACTCTGTCAAAAACATTAGATATTTCTAATATGGATACTGGGGCTTTAACCTCACACGCTAAAAGTGAGAAACAAACACTCATAAATACAAGCAAAAATAATAGTGAGATTACATTTCAAAGTACCTCAAAAACAAGTGAAACTGAAAAAGGATTGGATACTTCTAATACTCCAGAGACTAACCAGTCAATGTTACAACCTCTTGGTTCTGTTAATAACATTGTCAATAATGATATTTCAGCAGGTCTAAATCAAAATGCGAATATAGTTAAAAGAACAATTATTTATTACTGCGATAAAGATGGCATAACAATAGCTTAAATTCTATGGCCATTGAATAAGGTTTATTCACAAGAATCTTCTTGTTTACCAAATCTTTCACTGGATTTATTTCAGCTGAAGTTTCCATATAATACTATAGCAAAAAATTTACAGTTGCATAAAGATAAGCATGGGTACGTCATATCATCAGAATTAGGACCATATTTTGAGAATGAATTGGTAACAATTATTCGTAAATGTGATTTGTTTGCTATTTTACTTGATAAATGTTTAAATAGAATCTCAAAAAAAGATCAATTAGATATAATAGTTTGCTTTTAGGAGAATGACTTGGATTAGACAAGATACTTATTCTCACCTTTCTTAAATCATGCAAAAGATTCTGACTTGTTTGAATATTTCACTCGATGAATGTTTAAATAGAATCTCAAAAAAAGATCAATTAGATATAATAGTTTGCTTTTAGGAGAATGACTTGGATTAGACAAGATACTTATTCTCACCTTTCTTAGATCATGCAAAAGATTCTGACTTGTTTGAATATTTCACTCGATGAATGTTTAAATAGAATCTCAAAAAAAGATCAATTAGATATAATAGTTTGCTTTTAGGAGAATGACTTGGATTAGACAAGATACTTATTCTCACCTTTCTTAGATCATGCAAAAGATTCTGACTTGTTTGAATATTTCACTCGATGAATGTTTAAATAGAATCTCAAAAAAAGATCAATTAGATATAATAGTTTGCTTTTAGGAGAATGACTTGGATTAGACAAGATACTTATTCTCACCTTTCTTAGATCATGCAAAAGATTCTGACTTGTTTGAATATTTCACTCGATGAATGTTTAAATAGAATCTCAAAAAAAGATCAATTAGATATAATAGTTTGCTTTTAGGAGAATGACTTGGATTAGACAAGATACTTATTCTCACCTTTCTTAGATCATGCAAAAGATTCTGACTTGTTTGAATATTTCACTCGATGAATGTTTAAATAGAATCTCAAAAAAAGATCAATTAGATATAATTGTTTGCTTTTAGGAGAATGACTTGGATTAGACAAGATACTTATTCTCACCTTTCTTAGATCATGCAAAAGATTCTGACTTGTTTGAATATTTCACTCGATGAATGTTTAAATAGAATCTCAAAAAAAGATCAATTAGATATAATTGTTTGCTTTTAGGAGAATGACTTGGATTAGACAAGATACTTATTCTCACCTTTCTTAGATCATGCAAAAGATTCTGACTTGTTTGAATATTTCACTCGATGAATGTTTAAATAGAATCTCAAAAAAAGATCAATTAGATATAATTGTTTGCTTTTAGGAGAATGACTTGGATTAGACAAGATACTTATTCTCACCTTTCTTAGATCATGCAAAAGATTCTGACTTGTTTGAATATTTCACTCGATGAATGTTTAAATAGAATCTCAAAAAAAGATCAATTAGATATAATAGTTTGCTTTTAGGAGAATGACTTGGATTAGACAAGATACTTATTCTCACCTTTCTTAGATCATGCAAAAGATTCTGACTTGTTTGAATATTTCACTAGTGCTTATAAAGATATAATATTTAGTTAAAAAATATGATTCATGTTTCAAGAGATGATTCAAATGTTAATAAAATATTTACAGTGGTATACATGACTAATTTAAACGATGCAGATGACTATCCAGAGTTATTTGACTTCAGAACTTGCATCTTACATATTATACAAGAAGTGTTCAAAACAGCACATAATGAGATTGGATGCCACAATAATAATTTTTCTCCAATCAATTTATTATATTTTTAAAGATTTTTCATCAAGGTGTGCCATTTGTACCTATTATATTAGTTCTAAATTAAACTATACTTTATAGTTTGAGTAGAGGGTTAGCTTCGTAAAAGGAACGAATATTTTGAAACGCGTCAGCAAGTAAGCAATTACGTATTCACTTAGTTAAGTACTTTTAAATATAGTTTAACCAGTGAATTCAAGATGATTACATCAAGCAACTTCAGTTCTAAATTGTTTCCTCTTAAATGGTGGTGAAACAAGAGGGCTCGAAAATTCAAAAGTTATGGAAAGAGCTTTAAAAATAATTGACAATTTGAAAATTTGTTTTGAAAATCTATCAGATGATTCTCCAAATTCAAATATTTATAAAAATTATTAAAATTTGATATGCTATATTAATTTCATAACCTTAAAGATATATCGAAATAAGGCAAAAAAGAAATATTTATAATAAATGAGTTAAATTAAAATATTGTGAATAAACATATTATAATAAGCAAATCGTATAAGAATAAAATGCAAAATGTAAAGATTTTCATAAATATATACAATGTTATTATAAGTCTAAGATCTTAAATTTTACTTTAAAAATCCTGTAAAAATTATTTTTACCCTGGAAATCCTTGAAAGACCCTGGAATTCAAGAATATATATGTGTGTGTGCGTGTGCGTGTGTGTGCGGTGCGGTGAGGTGCGTGTGTGGGTTGTGTTAATATTTCACAAATTATTGGCTATTATTAAAATTAATACCAATTTGTGTTTATATAGTTGCTATAAAAATTGATAAAATCCACAAAGTAATATATTTTTTCTAAAATTTAAGAAGTAATGTTCAATTTTTAGTTGATACAATTTAAAATATTTTATAACTTCTTTAAAGCTTCTGAATAAGCGTAGTTATGGTATAGTATTTTTTAATTTCAATTAAGTTGTTTTGTAATTTTTTGTTTCAGTTTGAAGATTTTGGCAATCATAATGCTTTTCGCTTTTTGGACAAATATCGTGACAAGTACTGCACTTTTAATGATGACATTCAAGGCACTGCGTCAGTTGCTGTAGCTGGTTTGTTGGCAGCACGGCGAGTTACAGGGAAACGCATATCTGACAACAAGTTTATGTTTCTAGGAGCTGGTGAGGTAAGATGTCAAAAATAGTTAGTAATGTACAGTTAAATAAACAGTGGTAAGATACAATACTACATAGTACGTAAATACACAAATAAAATGCACAACGGTTTTATTAATCGGCGGCAAAAAAAAAAATTTATAATGGTTGTTTGCCTTTTTTTGCTTAAGAGTTTCCGCCGCACTATTTTCTTCCTCCAAAGTGATTGCAGGGGTAAAAGTCTTCAATGCCTAATCGGTGTTTACTGCGTGTCGAAAAGCTGTGGCATATTTAGTTCACCCCTCCAGCTTGTCGTTTTCTACGCTGTTGAGTACGTCAAAAAAATGTTGTTTTTGCCATCGTAATTTTTATGTTAAATGACATAACTTATCACCTTTTTCTAAAATTTTTAAAATTTTGTTCTTTTTATCGATTGTAGATGTCACAGGTTTTTATTTTTGTAACATCACACTAAATGTATAAACTTACATTGTCATTATACACCACGTACTACTGTGTTCAAACAAGTCAACAAACACAAGTCCCAGGATAAACTAGCAAACAACTGATTATAACATAGTGAGTCACAGACATATATAGTTATATGAAAACAAAACGCTAACCTGGTGACTCACTGGACCTGTCATATGGATGCATGTTCGGATTATAGAGGCTGTACTATAGTTTAAGTAGGTTTTGTTTGTAACTTAACTTCAAAACATTGACAACTATGGTGTCTTTAATATTACATTATGCTAATTTAGCAAAGTCATTACACACAACAAAATTAATTATTCATGAAGTTTTACATTAAAAAAATTATTTCTTTGACATTTTAACCCCAAGAGAATTTAATTTAACTTTTCATTTGTATTAATCTGAAAAGTTGGTCAACCTTGTTTTTTCATACAATTTCCATGACCCACTCCATCTTGATTTTATCCTATGACATCGCCATCTATGGCGATTGTCATCTATGAGGTCGTCATCTTTGAATGGTGCGGTTTTGCCTTGTCATTTTTCGGTCATGTTTGTGCAACCCTCCTTTTTTCTTCCAAATACATTCTTGAAATAAAATACATTTTAATTTAGGCCATTTTATGTACTTGCCATTTTTAAGCACTCTAAATTTTTTAATTATGACATAGATTTAGTCTAAGCTCTTTAAATGTTTTAATAGCTATTTTTATGACTTTATCAATTAATTTTGAAGTTAATTTTTTGACTGACTTTTCGCTTTTAACTACGGTTTAATTACTTTTAAAACTAGACAATAAAGGATTTGATCCAATTTTTATTAATAAAATTTTGAATTTACTATATTCAACTTCTTTTGCCTTGCTGCTATTAAGAAATTTGAAACGCTTAGCAAAATATGTTATATAACTCTGTTAGAGAGTGAACTCCCTAAAAAGGTTATAGAAATTCACTGAGTCACATATTGGCTATCACCGTGCACAAACTTAGCACTGCAATGTAGTTACTTTTCACTTTTCTTAAAAACATCAGCAGAGCGAGTTGCTCGTCCTTACAGTTCAGATGTTCAAACCATGCTAGAAGTTCGACCAGTCAGAAAATGTGTAAGTTGTAGCATGATGTTTAGATTTCCTGTGGTCTCACCTTACGTCACTGTTTCCTCTGGGCTTAGCTGTAAGTTGTTAGTGGTGCTTATTTGCCCAAATTTCTTCAACTTGCTGTAACTTTTTAATTAATCTGTTAACAATATTTTCTTATTCCTTCTTTTCTACATAGAGTTTCTTGCTGGTTTTTTTCAAATGTCTCTCTGAGGTCTCTCTACGTGGACTTTGACTTTCTTCTTTGTCATTGCTGCCCATCTCAGATTTTGTTACAAATGAAAGCCCCCCCCCCCTCTTTATATCGGCTGTACTTTACAATTGTAATATATCATATATATGCTTATGGTATGTATATTCATTTCTGCCCTAAATATTTTGATGAAAATGATCTTTGTCAATCAAAAAAGAGAAAAAGGAAAGACTGAAGTGAACCACAGAAGTGTATAAATATCCAAATGTCACAGATACACAGATTTATGGTTTATAATATAACGTTATATGTGATTTGTATAAATATTGATTATTTGAAACTAGATATTAATAGTCTATTAGAAGGAAGGTAAATGGAGTTGTTAAAAATGGTAGAAGTTAGGGGGAAGGTAAAAAGAGTTTTATCTGATGTTGAGGTTAGGAGGTTCTCCAGATTTGGTGTACTTCTGGTATGACAACTCCCATCTTCTCAATTCTGAAGGGTTGCGATTAGCGGGGAAGGGTCTTAATTATTTTGGTGCTATAACAATCATTGAAATATATGATGTTGTGACTAGCAGCGTGTTGAGCGGTTGGCCTGTCCATGTTCATAGTTCCAACGTCATGTCTGTGGCCATTCATTCTGATGCTCAGACCATCCATCGTAAGGCCCATGTACTGTGCCGGGCAAAATTTCCATTGCAACTGATATATAATACATTTTTGAATCTTGAAGTCCACATTGGTTGCTAGGCTATGGAAACTATTTGTTGGGATGTGTATTGGACATGTCTTGCATCTAGGTCTATTGCACGGAAAGGAGCCATGAGGAAGTTTAGGCGGTTTTTCAGTACTTGGATCTGAAGGGTACAGGGAAAAAAGGAGCTAAGTCAGTTTTCCTAAATTTTACAGTAGAGCCTTTTTAAGTTTTAAAGACTCTAATATATAATATAATTATAACATATATCGATGTTTTCGATATACCTTAAACCTCAACTTATGAGTACTTAATCGCAGCGTTTCAAGGTTCTAATATGTCTAAATTCATAAAAAATTTAAAATTAAATAAAAAAAAGTCCCTCTTTGCTAGTAAAGAAAGGGCTAAGTCATGCCATTTCTGGGAAGAAAGGGGGGTAAGTCTCAAGTAACACTATCGTTACAATCTAGAAAAGTGATAGTTTTCAATAAAATTTCAACAATAATTTTATTTAAATTATATATTACTTAACAATAACTATCTACAAAAATATTAACTCGTTTTCTGCCAAGTTTTGATTCCTCCGCATTCCCCGATTATTCACAACAACAGAGTTGAAGTGGCCATTGTAGGAATCTCATCATATGTTACTAACTCATCACACTTCTACATGTGTCTTTTCTAGGATACCCAAAAGATATGTTGTGATCCTTGGAAAAAATTGTCCGATATGTCTCATAAGACACAGGCAAGTCCTCAGGTTATAGTGACCCTTTCTTCCTTTGAACGAGCGAATGTGGTCATTGACAGCGTTAGTTTTTTCCTGACTCAGTTTCCTATGCTTTGTAGAGTGCTTTCCACGCCTGTCTTTCGGCGCAAGCCCTGTTGTTTTTAGTCTCTTTTGTAGTACCTCCAGTTTCTTCTTTCCTATTCCATGAAGGAACAAAAAGGCTTTAGGCATATTTGTACTTCTTTCATTACATTTGCTTCAACTAAAATTCTTACTCTGTATGAGTAAGAAGCCTCACAGAAATTAGCCACTTTCTTGTTTTGACGGGGTCGCCGGTTTTGAATCTCTTGTACAGATACCTTTGTCCGCAAAGGTAAGAATTCTGTTCATCAACTGAGGATAATAAATTGAAATTTGTAATTATTTTGTTCTTACTATCTTGTGGAATATTTTGGAAGCCGTTAAGCTTACTGCATCTACAATCTGGCCCTGTCACATGACTTTGTAAGCTCAGTTTCTTACCTCTGACATACGACCAAACTTCTTCCTCTTTTTTATTTTCACTGCATCAGAAATCACTTGCGATTATCACTATTGATTTCCAGCACTACACTAAATAATTACTTAAAATGTAAACAACACAATCCAAACTAACTAGAGATACACAAACATAACCTCAAACACAGCGATAAATGTCCAAGCACAGTCACAGAACTGAACACAAAATGGCGGGCTTGTCACTGGTCACGTGACTAAAAGCTGACTTGCTTCCTTTTTTCCCAGTAGAGATCTGACTTAGCCCCTTCTTTTCCTGTACGCTGTTTTTTCATCAGCTAATTTGAAGGGACTAAGCTCGTTTCTTCCCTGTAATATTTTATTACAAGAAATCTATCAACTGGATCTATCGATTGGCATCATAAACCCAGTTTCGAAAAAAATTGACAGCTCCCTTTTTCCCTGTACCCTTCATCTGGTAATTTTGGATGTACTACAATATTTTTCCTAAAATATGTATCTTCCTAAGCTGTACCTAAAACAGTTGAAGAACTTTCCATTCAAACTGTCAAAAATCAACACACACATACTGTTTTTGGAAGCATGTGTAAACCTAGGCCTAACCCCAAAAGGATTAACTGCTGATTCACCTCTTTCAGGTATGCCCCACTATATGAAACCTTTCATATTTTCAATCTAAAGAAATTATTCCCTTTTGGTTACTTACAGTGTATCACAGTGTTATAAACAAGAACAGTTTAAATTGTCTGAACTCCTAACCTCAACAGTTAAATTTATTACATTGAATTTTCTACATCTACATCAACAAATGGAAAGCACTCTCTATAAACCCTGCATACTGCAAGATAATCTTGCAAAAAGTAAACTAGATAAGCTTTCAAAACTCAAAATCAAAACAAATAAATCTATTTGGCCAGATTCAGAAATGTAATAATTTTAGCGATTAACAAACCACCTATTGTTTCCGACAAACCTAGCCTCAGCACTATTTTTAAGGTACCTGTACCCAGTGGAGAGCTCCCTATATTGCCAACCATACCAATGCAGTTTAAGAATACTGTTAGTAATAATAAAAAAAACATCAAAAATAGCCTAGATATATAAGATAACATTCCACCTAGTACAATTTTGGTTTACAATATTTCCGACCACATACTTACAGAACATGAATTACAAGTGCTTTCAAAAGGCTTGTCGTTCACGCCATCTAAAGAAATAGACCTGTTCAAGTTAGATAAGGATGTCTTTAGCTTTGCCAGAAAATTGAGAATACAAAACTATATAGGACAGACACCAAATTTTAAAAAGGATGTGGTTGAACCTTTATCTGCTGGAAGAATCATGATGTTATTATAGTTTTTTAGAGAATATATTGGTGCTTTATTGAGTTTGGTAAGGTAATGTTTGGTTTTGAGGCCATTTATGAATGATTTATCCGTGATGTTTTGCATTATGAAATTTATGTAGAGTTCAATAGGATGATCAGGTGATAGTGGTGGAGGGTCCCAATCAGAAGGCGGGTTGAACTTTGCCAGACAAGCGTTTACATTAGTATCCTTTTTAAAATTTGGTAATATCTAGATATTACAATTACTAGAAACAAAGAAAAATTTGAATATAATATATATAGAAAACCAACGCATACAAATCAAATAATACCATATTATTCAAATCATCCATATAACCAAAAATGGCAGCACTGTATAATTTATTATATAGAATGCACAAAATACCAATGAACGTGAATGATCAAATGAAAGAGAAAAATATAACATATCAAATTGGATTAGAAAATGGATATAAAAGGAAAACTATAGATAAATTAAATAATGACATAAGAAAACAGAAAATCAACAATAACTTTGTAAATAATACAAGAGAAAAAATGTGGACAACTTTTACATTCACTGTTAACGAAATAAACAAAGTTACAAGATTATTTAAAGAAACAAATTTACAGATTACTTACAAAACTGATAATAAAATTAAAAATTTAATAAACAATAACAATAATCAAAACAATATGCACGAAAGAAATGGTGTATGTAATATAAAATGCCAAGATTGTAATAAATTATATGTGGACAAAAAAAAAAGAAAGATACAAAGAACATTTAAACGCCTATATTAAACCAAACATATATAAATCAAATTTAGCTACTCATTGTATTAATAATGGACACAAATTTCCTGAAATAGAAAATATGAAATTAATAAAAAAATTAAACAAAGGATTAAAGATGAATATATATGAAACATTGGAAATTTATAAACATAAAGTTAAAGACAGATTAATTGTTGAACAAATTCAAATGAGATCAAGGCACCAAACTATTTATAAGGTCTTTGATGATATAGACAAAATTACATAAAGTGCAATACTTATAAACATATGATTGTTTGTAGTACATATGTTTTGATTTTTGTAAAAATATTTTGTTACATAATTATTTTCCTGAAGATGCTGATACTGTTTTATCGGCGAAAAGCTTTGAATAATATATGTATTAAAAATATTCTTGTTTTTGAAATATTTTTAATTTATTATATATATATATATATATATATATATATATATATATATATATATATATATATATTTGTAGTCTTGAAATAGTAACACATAAAGGCACTTAAACCTTAAGGTTTAAGTGCCTTTATGTGTTACTATTTCAAGACTACAGAGTGGACTCTTACCAAGGTAAGTCTGTCAGTCTCCTAGTCCAAAAAACCAAATAATCTTTACCAACCAAAACTAACCTAAAAATATATATATATATATATATATATATATATATATATATATATATATATATATATATATATATATATATATATATATATATATATATATATAGGTTAGTTTTGGTTGGTAAAGATTATTTAGATTTTTTGGACTAGGAGACTGACAGACTTACCTTGGTAAGAGTCCACTCTGTAGTCTTGAAATAGAAACACATAAAAGCACTTAAACAATGATATATTTCAACCACACAGTGGTCTTTGTCAATCGAATAGAAAACACAAAAACAAATATGAGAGAATCAGTCAGTCTCCTAGTCCAAAAAATCTCTCTCTCTCTCTCTCTCTCTCTCTCTCTCTCTCTATATATATATATATATATATATATATATATATATATATATAGATTTTTTGGACTAGGAGACTGACAGACTTACCTTGGTAAGAGTCCACACTGTAGTCTTGAAATAGAAACACATAAAAGCTATTTAGCTTTTTAGAGTATTTAGATTTTTTAGAGTCACAACATCACAACTTTTGATGACTGCTATACCACAAAAATAATTAAATCACTCCCCCCTGATTGCAATCCCTCAGAACTGAGAAGGTGGGAACTATCATACCAGTGGTATACCAAGTCCAGAGAATCCCCTAACCTCAACATCAGATAAATCCATTCATTTTTTTTTTCCAAATAGCCTTATCTCTTTTCCCCTGACAGACTTATATAAACTATAATCACTCATATGTTCATGGAAACAATATATATATATATATATATATCTTTAATCTGTGCATCTGTGACATCTGATTTCTACTCTACACAATCTGTGATTACAATTATTTTATTTCATTCTCTGATATTTCTTTTTGTGTTTTCCCTTCGATTGACAAAGACCACTGTGTGGTTGAAATATATCATTGTTTAAGTGCTTTTATGTGTTTCTATTTCAAGACTACAGAGTGGACTCTTACCTAGGTAAGTCTGTCAGTCTCCTAGTCCAAAAAATCTCTCTCTCTCTCTCTCTCTCTCTCTCTCTCTCTCTCTCTCTCTCTATATATATATATATATATATATATATATATATATATATATATATATATATATATATATATATTATAATTTATTTTTATAAAACACAACGGGGTTTATCATTATTATTTTATTGAATGATGATATATATTTTCTATTTAAAAACAAAAACTCATGCATAATTTAAATTCTTTATTATAACAATTTTTTAATTCACACAATAAACAGAACAAAAATACAACTTAACAAGTTTTAACACAATAGGCTAAACTCATTTCTTTTAATTTTAGTTACAAAATTGTATACCCTAGTCTATTTTCTAAGATCTCTTAATATCTCGGGGCTTTATGCATGGGTTATATCTTTCAACTCTCTGGTTAATTAAATAAATTTTAATAAACAAGATTAAATTTAGAAAATAGTTTTAACAATTAGCTTCCTGATGTAAAATCTTAAATTTGGAATAAGCAAAAAGGTCCCTAACCTGTTTGAACTGGATTAGGTTTCTTACTACTAACTATTATTTAATTTCAAGATATTCTAATAATGTAGAATTTTAAATTTCCTTATAATTTTAAAAGTTCACTAAAGTTTATTTTTATAGCGCTATGTACTGAACTTATCAATTATCGAAGTTCGGCTGTTTGTTCATACAGGATTCATTTCTCTTTAAATTTTATATTTCACACAATTAAATTCCTTTTAGTTACTTCAAATTATATTAATACTGTATTATAGATTTAAATTCACTTATCCTTGTTTTAATTTGGCCAAGTTTCTTCACAAATTTGTATAATTTTGACGAAATTCTTCAAACGGAATTTTGACTTCTAAGAAAAGCTCCGCTTCCTTTGCTACCCCACGCTATACTAAAACCTGGCGGCCTTTCCACCTCCAAACCTTTTCTTGCATGTAATTGTTCGATTTTTTCCCACTAGAGTCGACTGTAACACTGACCTACTTTCTTGGCTCCAGATCTGATATGCGCCAACAAACTGTTTTCACCCGTTTTAATTTCGTTAACATACCGTTTCAACTTTCCTATCCTTAACAAACCTTCCAGTGTTTATTTAATTACTATTATTTGTGTGTGCAGTGTCTTTGCTTTTTACTTTTGTAATAATTCCGAAATGTGTGTGTTTTGGGTTGGATTTATACAAACATAACCTTTCACCTCATTGTTTACAATCGCGTTTAACCTTCTATCTCTCAAGCAACCACTTATGCCCTATGTTAACAAAGTTTACAATTTTTTTAAAATATAATTATTATTAGATTATCTTGTTTTAATTTTATTTGTTAGGTTATTTGATGCAACAAATTTCCTAATGCATTTTACAGTTCAAATATTTTTTAAATGTTACAACCTTTTCTAGGCTTTCACCTAAAATTAGTTTTAATTTAATCTAACCAATTTCTTATTGAATATCTCTGATTTCATATTTTGTGTGAGTTATGTCTAATCTATTCTTCCAATTCTTAAACAATATTATATATATATATAGCCCATTCTATAAATGTTACAAAATATATATATATATATATATATATATATATATATATATATATATATATATATATATTCTTGATATTTTACGTTATCCATTGTTTTTCCGTTGCACTGACTTTATGAAGTTAATATATTACTATTGTAAGTTATTTTATCCACCATTAAGTGCAATAATTTTACCTTGAGTGATGAGGCACCTTTCGGTCACTTGACCATTGTCATTTTTTCAAAAAAAAGTAATCAGTGATTCGACAATGGTCAAGTGACCGAAAAGGGCCTCATCACACAAGGTAAAATCATTGCACTTAATGGTGGATAAAATTACAATACTAATATATTAACTTCATATATATATATATATATATATATATATATATATATATATATATATATATATATACATATATATATATATATATATATATATATATATATATATATAGGTTTTGTTTTTCTCTTTCTTGACTGAAGAAGATCATGTTGATCGAAATATTTCAAATAATAGTGTATTAAGTGTTTTATATGTGCTCATTTCCAAGAGATTGCAGTTTTGGACTATTGCCTTTAGGTAAGTCTGTCAGTCTCCTATCAAGTCCAAAAATTCCTATATATATATATATATATATATATATATATATACATATTTTTAGGTTAGTTTTGGTTGGTAAAGATTATTTAGATTTTTTGGACTGGAGACTGACAGACTTACCTTGGTAAGAGTCCACTCTGTAGTCTTGAAATAGAAACACATAAACGCACTTAAACAATGATATATTTCAACCACACAGTGGTCTTTGTCAATCAAAGAGAAAACACAAAAAGAAATATGAGAGAATGAAATAAAATAAATATGAGTTGTAATCACAGATTGTGTAGAGTAGAAATCAGATGTCACAGATTAAAGATATATATCTACTCTACACGATCTGTGATTACAACTCATATTTATTTTATTTCATTCTCTCATATTTCTTTTTGTGTTTTCTCTTCGATTGACAAAGACCACTATGTGGTTGAAATATATCATTGGTTAAGTGCTTTTATGTGTTTCTATTTCAAGACTACAGAGTGGACTCTTAGCAAGGTAAGTCTGTCAGTCTCCTAGTCCAACAAATCTAAATAATCTTTACCAACAAAAAATAACCTAAATATATATATATATATATATATATATATATATATATATATATATATATATATATATATATATATATATATATATATATAAAGTTACATTACACATCGTTATATTAAAGTGATAAAGATTTTTCTGAAATACAGTAGAAATTTACATATTTGCAAACAGATAAATAATAATATTTGAAATAATGATAATACAAAAACATGTAAAAAAATAAATAAAATGCTATTTTATGGTTATAACTCAGTTGGTTCCCCTATTAGGCACAACGAATTATTCGCTTTACATTTGTAAAAAAAAACTCAATAACTAGAATAATATAAAAAAAAATATTTACACATATTAACGACATATAATTTTATGAACAATATAATAACAACAGGGTGTCTAGTGACAGGGAAAACCTGGAATAAGTCAGGGAATTTTAAGATTCTGGAAAATTCAGGGAAAAGTCAGGGAAAATTTTAAAAAATCGGGAAAATATTTATTTTGATTAGAAACAAAACTAGTGGCCATTGCTCTCGAATATTTGGTATTGTAAGCCAGCGGTTTAGGGACAGGGCAGTCAGGAAATAACACTTCTTTATTTAGATGTCCATTATTTATTTGATAAGCCCGTTGCTATGACTTCAGGACTTATGTCAATAAATATTAAACGTGTCGAGTTGGTATAGCTGGGAAGTTTTAGCCTGGACCGTGGCCTTGGGGTGGGCAGTGGTTCTGTTATCATATGGACGGGAGGGGATAACAGATAACTCAGTCTGTTTCTGACCACACAGAACGCTGTGTAAACATTTGTAGCCAGCTATTTGTCTAGACTCGTGATAGTATGTGTTTTATTTGACAGTGATTATTTTTACACTGTTTATTTCAACATGGAAGGTTCCGGTTTTCATTGCCGTAGCGGGCAATCGCGTCATGCAGATGTCGTCATTACCTCCCCTCCTTCCTTAGGATAAATATAAACTGAAAGATGAAGTGACCGAAGCAGAGATTATATGGTGCGTGAATTTAGTAATGCAACACTTCTTTACGCAATGCAGAAGGTAGTGTGTGCCTCTTTCAAAGGATGTTCCCTGATAGCATCATTGCACAGAACATGAGATTGCGGAAAGATAAAATTTCCTATAGTGTTGTATTCGGTTTATCAAATTATTTTAAATTCAAATTCTAACTATGTAATTGGCTTTGATGAAAATTTAAACAAAATATCACAAAGAGCCCAAATGGATTTGAGTGTTAGGTATTGGGATGCAGAGACGGATGAAGTGAAAGCTCGATATTTTGATTCTGTGTTCCTTACAGACACAAAAGCAAAAGAGTTACTCAATTCGTTCTTAAAAGGTGTTCAAAGTCTGGATTTATCCAAGATCCTTCAGATATCAATGGATGGGCCCAATGTAAACTGGGCTTTCTATAGACATCTAAAAGAGGAAAAGTCAGGGAAAACTCAGGGAATTTCTTCAAGCTATTTTACTAGACACCCTGAACAACAAGCAAAGGTGTAGATATAAGCCCTTCTGTAACTGTCTAGTTTTACGCACTTACTGCAGGCTCTAATCCACTACTGAAGGATATAGTAATAAAATACTGGAGTAAGAGTAATATGTAAGAGCACTATACGGAGTGCTGGATAAGAGTAATAGCCAGCAAATAAGTTAGAAAAGCAATAAATACTTTACTTTTTATATTCTACCATTCCGAGAAAGCATTAGGAAGGACATAATAATATTTCATTATGGTGACAGATGTGCGAGGCAAAAACATTTGCTTAGACTTGAGAAATGTGTTGCACTGTTTATTTGAAACATGGAGACGATAACACATTAACAAGGGTCAAGCAATTTCTTTTAAGCAACGATCAAAATTAGTGTTCTGAAGACCTTATCTCTACCAATCTATCAATATTTTGTTATGACCTAATAGTTTGTTTTTCAATGGGGTACATGGGTTAAAATGTTTATTAACATTTGTTTCTTACAATGTTTCTGAGATATATGATTTATTTTAAACGCTTATTTTCAACAGTTTAATTTTATTTTTACTGTATTAAAAACTCTGAGGTGACCGAACAAATAATTGATAATAATTTTATGTTATTAAGTTAGGTGGAATGCTGTAACATCTAAGGATAAAATTTTCCAAATCAAAGTTGGATAACTTTGAAAAAAACTACTATAGTTGAACTAATGACCTGCCATAACTAACTCCAAAACCATTTCCACAGAATCGGCTCAATGGAAGACCCCACCTGCCCCTTCTGCCAAAAGGGCAGAATGGATAGCGAATATCTAAACTCTTGTCTAGGTCTGTCCAGCTCCCCTGAAGACCCTGCTAGCCGCTACTGGATGGCATGACATCAAATGGCTGAAATCCCAAGAGTGGCAGTAGGCTAAACAAAAACTTTGAAAAATAAAATTTCTGAACTGAACTTTGTAAAGAAAATGTAATCTGGATGCAAACACTTTGTTCCAAATTAAATATGGCTTTACCCAGTCAGAAAAGGTGTACAGTAATAATATAAACAAAAAACTATCAAATCTGTTTTGCAAATTCTCTTGAGTGTAGAGAGAGTTACTTTTGAGATTCAAAGATGATCAATTTGCTATACTGTGCTGGTTGGGTTTCGTCTCAAACATTTCACTTTCTAGAAAGATTTCTTATCTAGGAATTGTGTTGCAAATGAGTAACCTTCTGACTTATGGAAGACCTTTTTGCTCAGACAAATAGCTGTAACAGTTTGTCAGGCACGTTGGTAACAAATAGCAGTGCTTCATTTTTAACAAAGTAAAAGTGTTTCTTACCTCCGTGCTAAAATTTGGCCACAATATATTAGATTAGGACAAATCTCTTTGCACCGTTTACGCAAATATTACATCTTATTAAATTACTGATATGATTAAATGAGAACTTTTTAACAAATTGACATATGAATAAAGTTTTTATTTGTTTTCTAGTACTGATAAGGCATTAACAGTATATTGTTACATATGTTGTGTAGGCTGCATTAGGAATTGCTAACCTCTGTGTGCGAGCCATGCAAACCGAAGGCTGTACTATTCAAGAAGCACGGGAAAAAATATGGATGATGGATATTGATGGTCTCTTAGCTAAAGGTAGACCTGAAGGAAGATTAGAAGGTAAAAGCATTAAATAATAAAGCAAGGCCTAATACATTTTCTGTAGTGCGGTATAATCAACTCATCACTAAGACCATTTGAATTTAAAGGACATTGTGCACAAAATTATCATTGTTTAGTCTAAGTCCAGCTAGTAGAAGTGTCTTGGGATTGCTATTCTTTTATCTCTTTAGATGATCTTTAGCCAGTACTTGTCATTACTATATTTCTTCTTAATACTAATAGGCCTCTAGGTAGAACAAGTGTTACATGTTTGGCAGAAATGTCTTGAAGTGTCACCATGTGAGAAGTGTCTTGGGATTGCTATTCTTTTATCTCTTTAGATGATCTTTAGCCAGTACTTGTCATTACTATATTTCTTCTTAGTACTAATAGGCCTCTAGGTAGAACAAGTGTTACATGTTTGGCAGAAATGTCTTGAAGTGTCACCATGTGAGAAGTGCCTTGGGATTGCTATTCTTTTATCTCTTTAGATGATCTTTAGCCAGTACTTGTCATTACTATATTTCTTCTTAGTACTAATAGGCCTCTAGGTAGAACAAGTGTTACATGTTTGGCAGAAATGTCTTGAAGTGTCACCATGTGAGAAGTGTCTTGGGATTGCTATTCTTTTATCTCTTTAGATGATCTTTAGCCAGTACTTGTCATTACTATATTTCTTCTTAGTACTAATAGGCCTCTAGGTAGAACAAGTGTTACATGTTTGGCAGAAATGTCTTGAAGTGTCACCATGTGAGAAGTGTCTTGGGATTGCTATTCTTTTATCTCTTTAGATGATCTTTAGCCAGTACTTGTCATTACTATATTTCTTCTTAGTACTAATAGGCCTCTAGGTAGAACAAGTGTTACATGTTTGGCAGAAATGTCTTGAAGTGTCACCATGTGAGAAGTGTCTTGGGATTGCTATTCTTTTATCTCTTTAGATGATCTTTAGCCAGTACTTGTCATTACTATATTTCTTCTTATTACTAATAGGCCTCTAGGTAGAACAAGTGTTACATGTTTGGCAGAAATGTCTTGAAGTGTCACCATGTGAGAAGTGCCTTGGGATTGCTATTCTTTTATCTCTAGATGATCTTTAGCCAGTACTTGTCATTACTATATTTCTTCTTAGTACTAATAGGCCTCTAGGTAGAACAAGTGTTACATGTTTGGCAGAAATGTCTTGAAGTGTCACCATGTGAGAAGTGTCTTGGGATTGCTATTTTTTTATCTCTTTAGATGATCTTTAGCCAGTACTTGTCATTACTATATTTCTTCTTAGTACTAATAGGCCTCTAGGTAGAACAAGTGTTACATGTTTGGCAGAAATGTCTTGAAGTGTCACCATGTGAGAAGTGCCTTGGGATTGCTATTCTTTTATCTCTTTAGATGATCTTTAGCCAGTACTTGTCATTACTATATTTCTTCTTAGTACTAATAGGCCTCTAGGTAGAACAAGTGTTACATGTTTGGCAGAAATGTCTTGAAGTGTCACCATGTGAGAAGTGTCTTGGGATTGCTATTCTTTTATCTCTTTAGATGATCTTTAGCCAGTACTTGTCATTACTATATTTCTTCTTAGTACTAATAGGCCTCTAGGTAGAACAAGTGTTACATGTTTGGCAGAAATGTCTTGAAGTGTCACCATGTGAGAAGTGCCTTGGGATTGCTATTCTTTTATCTCTTTAGATGATCTTTAGCCAGTACTTGTCATTACTATATTTCTTCTTAGTACTAATAGGCCTCTAGGTAGAACAAGTGTTACATGTATGGCAGAAATGTCTTGAAGTGTCACCATGTGAGAAGTGCCTTGGGATTGCTATTCTTTTATCTCTAGATGATCTTTAGCCAGTACTTGTCATTACTATATTTCTTCTTAGTACTAATAGGCCTCTAGGTAGAACAAGTGTTACATGTTTGGCAGAAATGTCTTGAAGTGTCACCATGTGAGAAGTGTCTTGGGATTGCTATTCTTTTATCTCTAGATGATCTTTAGCCAGTACTTGTCATTACTATATTTCTTCTTAGTACTAATAGGCCTCTAGGTAGAACAAGTGTTACATGTTTGGCAGAAATGTCTTGAAGTGTCACCATGTGAGAAGTGCCTTGGGATTGCTATTCTTTTATCTCTTTAGATGATCTTTAGCCAGTACTTGTCATTACTATATTTCTTCTTAGTACTAATAGGCCTCTAGGTAGAACAAGTGTTACATGTTTGGCAGAAATGTCTTGAAGTGTCACCATGTGAGAAGTGTCTTGGGATTGCTATTCTTTTATCTCTTTAGATGATCTTTAGCCAGTACTTGTCATTACTATATTTCTTCTTAGTACTAATAGGCCTCTAGGTAGAACAAGTGTTACATGTTTGGCAGAAATGTCTTGAAGTGTCACCATGTGAGAAGTGCCTTGGGATTGCTATTCTTTTATCTCTTTAGATGATCTTTAGCCAGTACTTGTCATTACTATATTTCTTCTTAGTACTAATAGGCCTCTAGGTAGAACAAGTGTTACATGTATGGCAGAAATGTCTTGAAGTGTCACCATGTGAGAAGTGCCTTGGGATTGCTATTCTTTTATCTCTAGATGATCTTTAGCCAGTACTTGTCATTACTATATTTCTTCTTAGTACTAATAGGCCTCTAGGTAGAACAAGTGTTACATGTTTGGCAGAAATGTCTTGAAGTGTCACCATGTGAGAAGTGTCTTGGGATTGCTATTCTTTTATCTCTAGATGATCTTTAGCCAGTACTTGTCATTACTATATTTCTTCTTAGTACTAATAGGCCTCTAGGTAGAACAAGTGTTACATGTTTGGCAGAAATGTCTTGAAGTGTCACCATGTGAGAAGTGTCTTGGGATTGCTATTCTTTTATCTCTAGATGATCTTTAGCCAGTACTTGTCATTACTATATTTCTTCTTAGTACTAATAGGCCTCTAGGTAGAACAAGTGTTACATGTTTGGCAGAAATGTCTTGAAGTGTCACCATGTGAGAAGTGTCTTGGGATTGCTATTCTTTTATCTCTAGATGATCTTTAGCCAGTACTTGTCATTACTATATTTCTTCTTAGTACTAATAGGCCTCTAGGTAGAACAAGTGTTACATGTTTGGCAGAAATGTCTTGAAGTGTCACCATGTGAGAAGTGTCTTGGGATTGCTATTCTTTTATCTCTTTAGATGATCTTTAGCCAGTACTTGTCATTACTATATTTCTTCTTAGTACTAATAGGCCTCTAGGTAGAACAAGTGTTACATGTTTGGCAGAAATGTCTTGAAGTGTCACCATGTGAGAAGTGTCTTGGGATTGCTATTCTTTTATCTCTTTAGATGATCTTTAGCCAGTACTTGTCATTACTATATTTCTTCTTAGTACTAATAGGCCTCTAGGTAGAACAAGTGTTACATGTTTGGCAGAAATGTCTTGAAGTGTCACCATGTGAGAAGTGCCTTGGGATTGCTATTCTTTTATCTCTTTAGATGATCTTTAGCCAGTACTTGTCATTACTATATTTCTTCTTAGTACTAATAGGCCTCTAGGTAGAACAAGTGTTACATGTTTGGCAGAAATGTCTTGAAGTGTCACCATGTGAGAAGTGTCTTGGGATTGCTATTCTTTTATCTCTTTAGATGATCTTTAGCCAGTACTTGTCATTACTATATTTCTTCTTAGTACTAATAGGCCTCTAGGTAGAACAAGTGTTACATGTTTGGCAGAAATGTCTTGAAGTGTCACCATGTGAGAAGTGTCTTGGGATTGCTATTCTTTTATCTCTTTAGATGATCTTTAGCCAGTACTTGTCATTACTATATTTCTTCTTAGTACTAATAGGCCTCTAGGTAGAACAAGTGTTACATGTTTGGCAGAAATGTCTTGAAGTGTCACCATGTGAGAAGTGTCTTGGGATTGCTATTCTTTTATCTCTTTAGATGATCTTTAGCCAGTACTTGTCATTACTATATTTCTTCTTATTACTAATAGGCCTCTAGGTAGAACAAGTGTTACATGTTTGGCAGAAATGTCTTGAAGTGTCACCATGTGAGAAGTGCCTTGGGATTGCTATTCTTTTATCTCTAGATGATCTTTAGCCAGTACTTGTCATTACTATATTTCTTCTTAGTACTAATAGGCCTCTAGGTAGAACAAGTGTTACATGTTTGGCAGAAATGTCTTGAAGTGTCACCATGTGAGAAGTGTCTTGGGATTGCTATTCTTTTATCTCTTTAGATGATCTTTAGCCAGTACTTGTCATTACTATATTTCTTCTTAGTACTAATAGGCCTCTAGGTAGAACAAGTGTTACATGTTTGGCAGAAATGTCTTGAAGTGTCACCATGTGAGAAGTGCCTTGGGATTGCTATTCTTTTATCTCTTTAGATGATCTTTAGCCAGTACTTGTCATTACTATATTTCTTCTTAGTACTAATAGGCCTCTAGGTAGAACAAGTGTTACATGTTTGGCAGAAATGTCTTGAAGTGTCACCATGTGAGAAGTGTCTTGGGATTGCTATTCTTTTATCTCTTTAGATGATCTTTAGCCAGTACTTGTCATTACTATATTTCTTCTTAGTACTAATAGGCCTCTAGGTAGAACAAGTGTTACATGTTTGGCAGAAATGTCTTGAAGTGTCACCATGTGAGAAGTGCCTTGGGATTGCTATTCTTTTATCTCTTTAGATGATCTTTAGCCAGTACTTGTCATTACTATATTTCTTCTTAGTACTAATAGGCCTCTAGGTAGAACAAGTGTTACATGTATGGCAGAAATGTCTTGAAGTGTCAACATGTGAGAAGTGCCTTGGGATTGCTATTCTTTTATCTCTAGATGATCTTTAGCCAGTACTTGTCATTACTATATTTCTTCTTAGTACTAATAGGCCTCTAGGTAGAACAAGTGTTACATGTTTGGCAGAAATGTCTTGAAGTGTCACCATGTGAGAAGTGTCTTGGGATTGCTATTCTTTTATCTCTAGATGATCTTTAGCCAGTACTTGTCATTACTATATTTCTTCTTAGTACTAATAGGCCTCTAGGTAGAACAAGTGTTACATGTTTGGCAGAAATGTCTTGAAGTGTCACCATGTGAGAAGTGTCTTGGGATTGCTATTCTTTTATCTCTAGATGATCTTTAGCCAGTACTTGTCATTACTATATTTCTTCTTAGTACTAATAGGCCTCTAGGTAGAACAAGTGTTACATGTTTGGCAGAAATGTCTTGAAGTGTCACCATGTGAGAAGTGTCTTGGGATTGCTATTCTTTTATCTCTAGATGATCTTTAGCCAGTACTTGTCATTACTATATTTCTTCTTAGTACTAATAGGCCTCTAGGTAGAACAAGTGTTACATGTTTGGCAGAAATGTCTTGAAGTGTCACCATGTGAGAAGTGTCTTGGGATTGCTATTCTTTTATCTCTAGATGATCTTTAGCCAGTACTTGTCATTACTATATTTCTTCTTAGTACTAATAGGCCTCTAGGTAGAACAAGTGTTACATGTTTGGCAGAAATGTCTTGAAGTGTCACCATGTGAGAAGTGTCTTGGGATTGCTATTCTTTTATCTCTAGATGATCTTTAGCCAGTACTTGTCATTACTATATTTCTTCTTAGTACTAATAGGCCTCTAGGTAGAACAAGTGTTACATGTTTGGCAGAAATGTCTTGAAGTGTCACCATGTGAGAAGTGTCTTGGGATTGCTATTCTTTTATCTCTAGATGATCTTTAGCCAGTACTTGTCATTACTATATTTCTTCTTAGTACTAATAGGCCTCTAGGTAGAACAAGTGTTACATGTTTGGCAGAAATGTCTTGAAGTGTCACCATGTGAGAAGTGTCTTGGGATTGCTATTCTTTTATCTCTAGATGATCTTTAGCCAGTACTTGTCATTACTATATTTCTTCTTAGTACTAATAGGCCTCTAGGTAGAACAAGTGTTACATGTTTGGCAGAAATGTCTTGAAGTGTCACCATGTGAGAAGTGCCTTGGGATTGCTATTCTTTTATCTCTTTAGATGATCTTTAGCCAGTACTTGTCATTACTATATTTCTTCTTAGTACTAATAGGCCTCTAGGTAGAACAAGTGTTACATGTTTGGCAGAAATGTCTTGAAGTGTCACCATGTGAGAAGTGTTTTGGGATTGCTATTCTTTTATCTCTTTAGATGATCTTTAGCCACTACTTGTCATTACTATATTTCTTCTTAGTACTAATAGGCCTCTAGGTAGAACAAGTGTTACATGTTTGGCAGAAATGTCTTGAAGTGTCACCATGTGAGAAGTGTCTTGGGATTGCTATTCTTTTATCTCTAGATGATCTTTAGCCAGTACTTGTCATTACTATATTTCTTCTTAGTACTAATAGGCCTCTAGGTAGAACAAGTGTTACATGTTTGGCAGAAATGTCTTGAAGTGTCACCATGTGAGAAGTGCCTTGGGATTGCTATTCTTTTATCTCTTTAGATGATCTTTAGCCAGTACTTGTCATTACTATATTTCTTCTTAGTACTAATAGGCCTCTAGGTAGAACAAGTGTTACATGTTTGGCAGAAATGTCTTGAAGTGTCACCATGTGAGAAGTGTCTTGGGATTGCTATTCTTTTATCTCTTTAGATGATCTTTAGCCACTACTTGTCATTACTATATTTCTTCTTAGTACTAATAGGCCTCTAGGTAGAACAAGTGTTACATGTTTGGCAGAAATGTCTTGAAGTGTCACCATGTGAGAAGTGTCTTGGGATTGTTATTCTTTTATCTCTAGATGATCTTTAGCCAGTACTTGTCATTACTATATTTCTTCTTAGTACTAATAGGCCTCTAGGTAGAACAAGTGTTACATGTTTGGCAGAAATGTCTTGAAGTGTCACCATGTGAGAAGTGTCTTGGGATTGCTATTCTTTTATCTCTAGATGATCTTTAGCCAGTACTTGTCATTACTATATTTCTTCTTAGTACTAATAGGCCTCTAGGTAGAACAAGTGTTACATGTTTGGCAGAAATGTCTTGAAGTGTCACCATGTGAGAAGTGTCTTGGGATTGCTATTCTTTTATCTCTAGATGATCTTTAGCCAGTACTTGTCATTACTATATTTCTTCTTAGTACTAATAGGCCTCTAGGTAGAACAAGTGTTACATGTTTGGCAGAAATGTCTTGAAGTGTCACCATGTGAGAAGTGTCTTGGGATTGCTATTCTTTTATCTCTAGATGATCTTTAGCCAGTACTTGTCATTACTATATTTCTTCTTAGTACTAATAGGCCTCTAGGTAGAACAAGTGTTACATGTTTGGCAGAAATGTCTTGAAGTGTCACCATGTGAGAAGTGTCTTGGGATTGCTATTCTTTTATCTCTAGATGATCTTTAGCCAGTACTTGTCATTACTATATTTCTTCTTAGTACTAATAGGCCTCTAGGTAGAACAAGTTTTACATGTTTGGCAGAAATGTCTTGAAGTGTCACCATGTGAGAAGTGTCTTGGGATTGCTATTCTTTTATCTCTAGATGATCTTTAGCCAGTACTTGTCATTACTATATTTCTTCTTAGTACTAATAGGCCTCTAGGTAGGACAAGTGTTACATGTTTGGCAGAAATGTCTTGAAGTGTCACCATGTGAGAAGTGCCTTGGGATTGCTATTCTTTTATCTCTTTAGATGATCTTTAGCCAGTACTTGTCATTACTATATTTCTTCTTAGTACTAATAGGCCTCTAGGTAGAACAAGTGTTACATGTTTGGCAGAAATGTCTTGAAGTGTCACCATGTGAGAAGTGTCTTGGGATTGCTATTCTTTTATCTCTTTAGATGATCTTTAGCCACTACTTGTCATTACTATATTTCTTCTTAGTACTAATAGGCCTCTAGGTAGAACAAGTGTTACATGTTTGGCAGAAATGTCTTGAAGTGTCACCATGTGAGAAGTGTCTTGGGATTGTTATTCTTTTATCTCTAGATGATCTTTAGCCAGTACTTGTCATTACTATATTTCTTCTTAGTACTAATAGGCCTCTAGGTAGAACAAGTGTTACATGTTTGGCAGAAATGTCTTGAAGTGTCACCATGTGAGAAGTGCCTTGGGATTGCTATTCTTTTATCTCTAGATGATCTTTAGCCAGTACTTGTCATTACTATATTTCTTCTTAGTACTAATAGGCCTCTAGGTAGAACAAGTGTTACATGTTTGGCAGAAATGTCTTGAAGTGTCACCACGTGAGAAGTGTCTTGGGATTACTATTCTTTTATCTCTAGATGATCTTTAGCCAGTACTTGTCATTACTATATTTCTTCTTAGTACTAATAGGCCTCTAGGTAGAACAAGTGTTACATGTTTGGCAGAAATGTCTTGAAGTGTCACCACATGAGAAGTGTCTTGGGATTACTATTCTTTTATCTCTAGATGATCTTTAGCCAGTACTTGTCATTACTATATTTCTTCTTAGTACTAATAGGCCTCTAGGTAGAACAAGTGTTACATGTTTGGCAGAAATGTCTTGAAGTGTCACCACATGAGAAGTGTCTTGGGATTACTATTCTTTTATCTCTAGATGATCTTTAGTCATTACTTGTCATTACTATATTTCTTCTTAGTACTAATAGGCCTCTAGGTAGAACAAGTGTTACATGTTTGGCAGAAATGTCTTGAAGTGTCACCATGTGAGAAGTGTCTTGGGATTGCTATTCTTTTATCTCTTTAGATGATCTTTAGCCAGTACTTGTCATTACTATATTTCTTCTTAGTACTAATAGGCCTCTAGGTAGAACAAGTGTTACATGTTTGGCAGAAATGTCTTGAAGTGTCACCACGTGAGAAGTGTCTTGGGATTACTATTCTTTTATCTCTAGATGATCTTTAGCCAGTACTTGTCATTACTATATTTCTTCTTAGTACTAATAGGCCTCTAGGTAGAACAAGTGTTACATGTTTGGCAGAAATGTCTTGAAGTGTCACCATGTGAGAAGTGCCTTGGGATTGCTATTCTTTTATCTCTAGATGATCTTTAGCCAGTACTTGTCATTACTATATTTCTTCTTAGTACTAATAGGCCTCTAGGTAGAACAAGTGTTACATGTTTGGCAGAAATGTCTTGAAGTGTCACCATGTGAGAAGTGCCTTGGGATTGCTATTCTTTTATCTCTTTAGATGATCTTTAGCCAGTACTTGTCATTACTATATTTCTTCTTAGTACTAATAGGCCTCTAGGTAGAACAAGTGTTACATGTTTGGCAGAAATGTCTTGAAGTGTCACCATGTGAGAAGTGTCTTGGGATTGCTATTCTTTTATCTCTAGATGATCTTTAGCCAGTACTTGTCATTACTATATTTCTTCTTAGTACTAATAGGCCTCTAGGTAGAACAAGTGTTACATGTTTGGCAGAAATGTCTTGAAGTGTCACCATGTGAGAAGTGTCTTGGGATTGTTATTCTTTTATCTCTAGATGATCTTTAGCCAGTACTTGTCATTACTATATTTCTTCTTAGTACTAATAGGCCTCTAGGTAGAACAAGTGTTACATGTTTGGCAGAAATGTCTTGAAGTGTCACCATGTGAGAAGTGTCTTGGGATTGCTATTCTTTTATCTCTTTAGATGATCTTTAGCCAGTACTTGTCATTACTATATTTCTTCTTAGTACTAATAGGCCTCTAGGTAGAACAAGTGTTACATGTTTGGCAGAAATGTCTTGAAGTGTCACCATGTGAGAAGTGCCTTGGGATTGCTATTCTTTTATCTCTTTAGATGATCTTTAGCCAGTACTTGTCATTACTATATTTCTTCTTAGTACTAATAGGCCTCTAGGTAGAACAAGTGTTACATGTATGGCAGAAATGTCTTGAAGTGTCACCATGTGAGAAGTGCCTTGGGATTGCTATTCTTTTATCTCTAGATGATCTTTAGCCAGTACTTGTCATTACTATATTTCTTCTTAGTACTAATAGGCCTCTAGGTAGAACAAGTGTTACATGTTTGGCAGAAATGTCTTGAAGTGTCACCATGTGAGAAGTGTCTTGGGATTGCTATTCTTTTATCTCTAGATGATCTTTAGCCAGTACTTGTCATTACTATATTTCTTCTTAGTACTAATAGGCCTCTAGGTAGAACAAGTGTTACATCTTTGGCAGAAATGTCTTGAAGTGTCACCATGTGAGAAGTGTCTTGGGATTGCTATTCTTTTATCTCTAGATGATCTTTAGCCAGTACTTGTCATTACTATATTTCTTCTTAGTACTAATAGGCCTCTAGGTAGAACAAGTGTTACATGTTTGGCAGAAATGTCTTGAAGTGTCACCATGTGAGAAGTGTCTTGGGATTGCTATTCTTTTATCTCTAGATGATCTTTAGCCAGTACTTGTCATTACTATATTTCTTCTTAGTACTAATAGGCCTCTAGGTAGAACAAGTGTTACATGTTTGGCAGAAATGTCTTGAAGTGTCACCATGTGAGAAGTGTCTTGGGATTGTTATTCTTTTATCTCTAGATGATCTTTAGCCAGTACTTGTCATTACTATATTTCTTCTTAGTACTAATAGGCCTCTAGGTAGAACAAGTGTTACATGTTTGGCAGAAATGTCTTGAAGTGTCACCATGTGAGAAGTGTCTTGGGATTGCTATTCTTTTATCTCTTTAGATGATCTTTAGCCAGTACTTGTCATTACTATATTTCTTCTTAGTACTAATAGGCCTCTAGGTAGAACAAGTGTTACATGTTTGGCAGAAATGTCTTGAAGTGTCACCATGTGAGAAGTGCCTTGGGATTGCTATTCTTTTATCTCTTTAGATGATCTTTAGCCAGTACTTGTCATTACTATATTTCTTCTTAGTACTAATAGGCCTCTAGGTAGAACAAGTGTTACATGTATGGCAGAAATGTCTTGAAGTGTCACCATGTGAGAAGTGCCTTGGGATTGCTATTCTTTTATCTCTAGATGATCTTTAGCCAGTACTTGTCATTACTATATTTCTTCTTAGTACTAATAGGCCTCTAGGTAGAACAAGTGTTACATGTTTGGCAGAAATGTCTTGAAGTGTCACCATGTGAGAAGTGTCTTGGGATTGCTATTCTTTTATCTCTAGATGATCTTTAGCCAGTACTTGTCATTACTATATTTCTTCTTAGTACTAATAGGCCTCTAGGTAGAACAAGTGTTACATGTTTGGCAGAAATGTCTTGAAGTGTCACCATGTGAGAAGTGTCTTGGGATTGCTATTCTTTTATCTCTAGATGATCTTTAGCCAGTACTTGTCATTACTATATTTCTTCTTAGTACTAATAGGCCTCTAGGTAGAACAAGTGTTACATGTTTGGCAGAAATGTCTTGAAGTGTCACCATGTGAGAAGTGTCTTGGGATTGCTATTCTTTTATCTCTTTAGATGATCTTTAGCCACTACTTGTCATTACTATATTTCTTCTTAGTACTAATAGGCCTCTAGGTAGAACAAGTGTTACATGTTTGGCAGAAATGTCTTGAAGTGTCACCATGTGAGAAGTGTCTTGGGATTGTTATTCTTTTATCTCTAGATGATCTTTAGCCAGTACTTGTCATTACTATATTTCTTCTTAGTACTAATAGGCCTCTAGGTAGAACAAGTGTTACATGTTTGGCAGAAATGTCTTGAAGTGTCACCATGTGAGAAGTGTCTTGGGATTGCTATTCTTTTATCTCTAGATGATCTTTAGCCAGTACTTGTCATTACTATATTTCTTCTTAGTACTAATAGGCCTCTAGGTAGAACAAGTGTTACATGTTTGGCAGAAATGTCTTGAAGTGTCACCATGTGAGAAGTGTCTTGGGATTGCTATTCTTTTATCTCTAGATGATCTTTAGCCAGTACTTGTCATTACTATATTTCTTCTTAGTACTAATAGGCCTCTAGGTAGAACAAGTGTTACATGTTTGGCAGAAATGTCTTGAAGTGTCACCATGTGAGAAGTGCCTTGGGATTGCTATTCTTTTATCTCTTTAGATGATCTTTAGCCAGTACTTGTCATTACTATATTTCTTCTTAGTACTAATAGGCCTCTAGGTAGAACAAGTGTTACATGTTTGGCAGAAATGTCTTGAAGTGTCACCATGTGAGAAGTGTCTTGGGATTGCTATTCTTTTATCTCTTTAGATGATCTTTAGCCACTACTTGTCATTACTATATTTCTTCTTAGTACTAATAGGCCTCTAGGTAGAACAAGTGTTACATGTTTGGCAGAAATGTCTTGAAGTGTCACCATGTGAGAAGTGTCTTGGGATTGTTATTCTTTTATCTCTAGATGATCTTTAGCCAGTACTTGTCATTACTATATTTCTTCTTAGTACTAATAGGCCTCTAGGTAGAACAAGTGTTACATGTTTGGCAGAAATGTCTTGAAGTGTCACCATGTGAGAAGTGCCTTGGGATTGCTATTCTTTTATCTCTAGATGATCTTTAGCCAGTACTTGTCATTACTATATTTCTTCTTAGTACTAATAGGCCTCTAGGTAGAACAAGTGTTACATGTTTGGCAGAAATGTCTTGAAGTGTCACCACGTGAGAAGTGTCTTGGGATTACTATTCTTTTATCTCTAGATGATCTTTAGCCAGTACTTGTCATTACTATATTTCTTCTTAGTACTAATAGGCCTCTAGGTAGAACAAGTGTTACATGTTTGGCAGAAATGTCTTGAAGTGTCACCACATGAGAAGTGTCTTGGGATTACTATTCTTTTATCTCTAGATGATCTTTAGCCAGTACTTGTCATTACTATATTTCTTCTTAGTACTAATAGGCCTCTAGGTAGAACAAGTGTTACATGTTTGGCAGAAATGTCTTGAAGTGTCACCACATGAGAAGTGTCTTGGGATTACTATTCTTTTATCTCTAGATGATCTTTAGCCATTACTTGTCATTACTATATTTCTTCTTAGTACTAATAGGCCTCTAGGTAGAACAAGTGTTACATGTTTGGCAGAAATGTCTTGAAGTGTCACCACGTGAGAAGTGTCTTGGGATTACTATTCTTTTATCTCTAGATGATCTTTAGCCAGTACTTGTCATTACTATATTTCTTCTTAGTACTAATAGGCCTCTAGGTAGAACAAGTGTTACATGTTTGGCAGAAATGTCTTGAAGTGTCACCACGTGAGAAGTGTCTTGGGATTACTATTCTTTTATCTCTAGATGATCTTTAGCCAGTACTTGTCATTACTATATTTCTTCTTAGTACTAATAGGCCTCTAGGTAGAACAAGTGTTACATGTTTGGCAGAAATGTCTTGAAGTGTCACCATGTGAGAAGTGCCTTGGGATTGCTATTCTTTTATCTCTAGATGATCTTTAGCCAGTACTTGTCATTACTATATTTCTTCTTAGTACTAATAGGCCTCTAGGTAGAACAAGTGTTACATGTTTGGCAGAAATGTCTTGAAGTGTCACCATGTGAGAAGTGCCTTGGGATTGCTATTCTTTTATCTCTTTAGATGATCTTTAGCCAGTACTTGTCATTACTATATTTCTTCTTAGTACTAATAGGCCTCTAGGTAGAACAAGTGTTACATGTTTGGCAGAAATGTCTTGAAGTGTCACCATGTGAGAAGTGTCTTGGGATTGCTATTCTTTTATCTCTAGATGATCTTTAGCCAGTACTTGTCATTACTATATTTCTTCTTAGTACTAATAGGCCTCTAGGTAGAACAAGTGTTACATGTTTGGCAGAAATGTCTTGAAGTGTCACCATGTGAGAAGTGTTTTGGGATTGTTATTCTTTTATCTCTAGATGATCTTTAGCCAGTACTTGTCATTACTATATTTCTTCTTAGTACTAATAGGCCTCTAGGTAGAACAAGTGTTACATGTTTGGCAGAAATGTCTTGAAGTGTCACCATGTGAGAAGTGTCTTGGGATTGCTATTCTTTTATCTCTTTAGATGATCTTTAGCCAGTACTTGTCATTACTATATTTCTTCTTAGTACTAATAGGCCTCTAGGTAGAACAAGTGTTACATGTTTGGCAGAAATGTCTTGAAGTGTCACCATGTGAGAAGTGCCTTGGGATTGCTATTCTTTTATCTCTTTAGATGATCTTTAGCCAGTACTTGTCATTACTATATTTCTTCTTAGTACTAATAGGCCTCTAGGTAGAACAAGTGTTACATGTATGGCAGAAATGTCTTGAAGTGTCACCATGTGAGAAGTGCCTTGGGATTGCTATTCTTTTATCTCTAGATGATCTTTAGCCAGTACTTGTCATTACTATATTTCTTCTTAGTACTAATAGGCCTCTAGGTAGAACAAGTGTTACATGTTTGGCAGAAATGTCTTGAAGTGTCACCATGTGAGAAGTGTCTTGGGATTGCTATTCTTTTATCTCTAGATGATCTTTAGCCAGTACTTGTCATTACTATATTTCTTCTTAGTACTAATAGGCCTCTAGGTAGAACAAGTTTTACATGTTTGGCAGAAATGTCTTGAAGTGTCACCATGTGAGAAGTGTCTTGGGATTGCTATTCTTTTATCTCTAGATGATCTTTAGCCAGTACTTGTCATTACTATATTTCGTCTTAGTACTAATAGGCCTCTAGGTAGAACAAGTGTTACATGTTTGGCAGAAATGTCTTGAAGTGTCACCATGTGAGAAGTGTCTTGGGATTGCTATTCTTTTATCTCTAGATGATCTTTAGCCAGTACTTGTCATTACTATATTTCTTCTTAGTACTAATAGGCCTCTAGGTAGAACAAGTGTTACATGTTTGGCAGAAATGTCTTGAAGTGTCACCATGTGAGAAGTGTCTTGGGATTGCTATTCTTTTATCTCTAGATGATCTTTAGCCAGTACTTGTCATTACTATATTTCTTCTTAGTACTAATAGGCCTCTAGGTAGAACAAGTGTTACATGTTTGGCAGAAATGTCTTGAAGTGTCACTATGTGAGAAGTGTCTTGGGATTGCTATTCTTTTATCTCTTTAGATGACCTTTAGCCAGTACTTGTCATTACTATATTTCTTCTTAGTACTAATAGGCCTCTAGGTAGAACAAGTGTTACATGTTTGGCAGAAATGTCTTTAGTGTCACCATGTGAGAAGTGTCTTGGGATTGCTATTCTTTTATCTCTAGATGATCTTTAGCCAGTACTTGTCATTACTATATTTCTTCTTAGTACTAATAGGCCTCTAGGTAGAACAAGTGTTACATGTTTGGCAGAAATGTCTTGAAGTGTCACCATGTGAGAAGTGTCTTGGGATTGTTATTCTTTTATCTCTAGATGATCTTTAGCCAGTACTTGTCATTACTATATTTCTTCTTAGTACTAATAGGCCTCTAGGTAGAACAAGTGTTACATGTTTGGCAGAAATGTCTTTAGTGTCACCATGTGAGAAGTGTCTTGGGATTGCTATTCTTTTATCTCTAGATGATCTTTAGCCAGTACTTGTCATTACTATATTTCTTCTTAGTACTAATAGGCCTCTAGGTAGAACAAGTGTTACATGTTTGGCAGAAATGTCTTGAAGTGTCACCATGTGAGAAGTGTCTTGGGATTGCTATTCTTTTATCTCTAGATGATCTTTAGCCAGTACTTGTCATTACTATATTTCTTCTTAGTACTAATAGGCCTCTAGGTAGAACAAGTGTTACATGTTTGGCAGAAATGTCTTGAAGTGTCACCATGTGAGAAGTGCCTTGGGATTGCTATTCTTTTATCTCTTTAGATGATCTTTAGCCAGTACTTGTCATTACTATATTTCTTCTTAGTACTAATAGGCCTCTAGGTAGAACAAGTGTTACATGTTTGGCAGAAATGTCTTGAAGTGTCACCATGTGAGAAGTGTCTTGGGATTGTTATTCTTTTATCTCTAGATGATCTTTAGCCAGTACTTGTCATTACTATATTTCTTCTTAGTACTAATAGGCCTCTAGGTAGAACAAGTGTTACATGTTTGGCAGAAATGTCTTGAAGTGTCACCATGTGAGAAGTGTCTTGGGATTGCTATTCTTTTATCTCTAGATGATCTTTAGCCAGTACTTGTCATTACTATATTTCTTCTTAGTACTAATAGGCCTCTAGGTAGAACAAGTGTTACATGTTTGGCAGAAATGTCTTGAAGTGTCACCATGTGAGAAGTGTCTTGGGATTGCTATTCTTTTATCTCTTTAGATGATCTTTAGCCAGTACTTGTCATTACTATATTTCTTCTTAGTACTAATAGGCCTCTAGGTAGAACAAGTGTTACATGTTTGGCAGAAATGTCTTGAAGTGTCACCATGTGAGAAGTGCCTTGGGATTGCTATTCTTTTATCTCTTTAGATGATCTTTAGCCAGTACTTGTCATTACTATATTTCTTCTTAGTACTAATAGGCCTCTAGGTAGAACAAGTGTTACATGTTTGGCAGAAATGTCTTGAAGTGTCACCATGTGAGAAGTGTCTTGGGATTGCTATTCTTTTATCTCTTTAGATGATCTTTAGCCACTACTTGTCATTACTATATTTCTTCTTAGTACTAATAGGCCTCTAGGTAGAACAAGTGTTACATGTTTGGCAGAAATGTCTTGAAGTGTCACCATGTGAGAAGTGTCTTGGGATTGTTATTCTTTTATCTCTAGATGATCTTTAGCCAGTACTTGTCATTACTATATTTCTTCTTAGTACTAATAGGCCTCTAGGTAGAACAAGTGTTACATGTTTGGCAGAAATGTCCTGAAGTGTCACCATGTGAGAAGTGCCTTGGGATTGCTATTCTTTTATCTCTAGATGATCTTTAGCCAGTACTTGTCATTACTATATTTCTTCTTAGTACTAATAGGCCTCTAGGTAGAACAAGTGTTACATGTTTGGCAGAAATGTCTTGAAGTGTCACCACGTGAGAAGTGTCTTGGGATTACTATTCTTTTATCTCTAGATGATCTTTAGCCAGTACTTGTCATTACTATATTTCTTCTTAGTACTAATAGGCCTCTAGGTAGAACAAGTGTTACATGTTTGGCAGAAATGTCTTGAAGTGTCACCACATGAGAAGTGTCTTGGGATTACTATTCTTTTATCTCTAGATGATCTTTAGCCAGTACTTGTCATTACTATATTTCTTCTTAGTACTAATAGGCCTCTAGGTAGAACAAGTGTTACATGTTTGGCAGAAATGTCTTGAAGTGTCACCACATGAGAAGTGTCTTGGGATTACTATTCTTTTATCTCTAGATGATCTTTAGCCATTACTTGTCATTACTATATTTCTTCTTAGTACTAATAGGCCTCTAGGTAGAACAAGTGTTACATGTTTGGCAGAAATGTCTTGAAGTGTCACCACGTGAGAAGTGTCTTGGGATTACTATTCTTTTATCTCTAGATGATCTTTAGCCAGTACTTGTCATTACTATATTTCTTCTTAGTACTAATAGGCCTCTAGGTAGAACAAGTGTTACATGTTTGGCAGAAATGTCTTGAAGTGTCACCACGTGAGAAGTGTCTTGGGATTACTATTCTTTTATCTCTAGATGATCTTTAGCCAGTACTTGTCATTACTATATTTCTTCTTAGTACTAATAGGCCTCTAGGTAGAACAAGTGTTACATGTTTGGCAGAAATGTCTTGAAGTGTCACCATGTGAGAAGTGCCTTGGGATTGCTATTCTTTTATCTCTAGATGATCTTTAGCCAGTACTTGTCATTACTATATTTCTTCTTAGTACTAATAGGCCTCTAGGTAGAACAAGTGTTACATGTTTGGCAGAAATGTCTTGAAGTGTCACCATGTGAGAAGTGCCTTGGGATTGCTATTCTTTTATCTCTTTAGATGATCTTTAGCCAGTACTTGTCATTACTATATTTCTTCTTAGTACTAATAGGCCTCTAGGTAGAACAAGTGTTACATGTTTGGCAGAAATGTCTTGAAGTGTCACCATGTGAGAAGTGTCTTGGGATTGCTATTCTTTTATCTCTAGATGATCTTTAGCCAGTACTTGTCATTACTATATTTCTTCTTAGTACTAATAGGCCTCTAGGTAGAACAAGTGTTACATGTTTGGCAGAAATGTCTTGAAGTGTCACCATGTGAGAAGTGTCTTGGGATTGTTATTCTTTTATCTCTAGATGATCTTTAGCCAGTACTTGTCATTACTATATTTCTTCTTAGTACTAATAGGCCTCTAGGTAGAACAAGTGTTACATGTTTGGCAGAAATGTCTTGAAGTGTCACCATGTGAGAAGTGTCTTGGGATTGCTATTCTTTTATCTCTTTAGATGATCTTTAGCCAGTACTTGTCATTACTATATTTCTTCTTAGTACTAATAGGCCTCTAGGTAGAACAAGTGTTACATGTTTGGCAGAAATGTCTTGAAGTGTCACCATGTGAGAAGTGCCTTGGGATTGCTATTCTTTTATCTCTTTAGATGATCTTTAGCCAGTACTTGTCATTACTATATTTCTTCTTAGTACTAATAGGCCTCTAGGTAGAACAAGTGTTACATGTATGGCAGAAATGTCTTGAAGTGTCACCATGTGAGAAGTGCCTTGGGATTGCTATTCTTTTATCTCTAGATGATCTTTAGCCAGTACTTGTCATTACTATATTTCTTCTTAGTACTAATAGGCCTCTAGGTAGAACAAGTGTTACATGTTTGGCAGAAATGTCTTGAAGTGTCACCATGTGAGAAGTGTCTTGGGATTGCTATTCTTTTATCTCTAGATGATCTTTAGCCAGTACTTGTCATTACTATATTTCTTCTTAGTACTAATAGGCCTCTAGGTAGAACAAGTGTTACATGTTTGGCAGAAATGTCTTGAAGTGTCACCATGTGAGAAGTGTCTTGGGATTGCTATTCTTTTATCTCTAGATGATCTTTAGCCAGTACTTGTCATTACTATATTTCGTCTTAGTACTAATAGGCCTCTAGGTAGAACAAGTGTTACATGTTTGGCAGAAATGTCTTGAAGTGTCACCATGTGAGAAGTGTCTTGGGATTGCTATTCTTTTATCTCTAGATGATCTTTAGCCAGTACTTGTCATTACTATATTTCTTCTTAGTACTAATAGGCCTCTAGGTAGAACAAGTGTTACATGTTTGGCAGAAATGTCTTGAAGTGTCACCATGTGAGAAGTGTCTTGGGATTGCTATTCTTTTATCTCTAGATGATCTTTAGCCAGTACTTGTCATTACTATATTTCTTCTTAGTACTAATAGGCCTCTAGGTAGAACAAGTGTTACATGTTTGGCAGAAATGTCTTGAAGTGTCACTATGTGAGAAGTGTCTTGGGATTGCTATTCTTTTATCTCTTTAGATGACCTTTAGCCAGTACTTGTCATTACTATATTTCTTCTTAGTACTAATAGGCCTCTAGGTAGAACAAGTGTTACATGTTTGGCAGAAATGTCTTTAGTGTCACCATGTGAGAAGTGTCTTGGGATTGCTATTCTTTTATCTCTAGATGATCTTTAGCCAGTACTTGTCATTACTATATTTCTTCTTAGTACTAATAGGCCTCTAGGTAGAACAAGTGTTACATGTTTGGCAGAAATGTCTTGAAGTGTCACCATGTGAGAAGTGTCTTGGGATTGTTATTCTTTTATCTCTAGATGATCTTTAGCCAGTACTTGTCATTACTATATTTCTTCTTAGTACTAATAGGCCTCTAGGTAGAACAAGTGTTACATGTTTGGCAGAAATGTCTTTAGTGTCACCATGTGAGAAGTGTCTTGGGATTGCTATTCTTTTATCTCTAGATGATCTTTAGCCAGTACTTGTCATTACTATATTTCTTCTTAGTACTAATAGGCCTCTAGGTAGAACAAGTGTTACATGTTTGGCAGAAATGTCTTGAAGTGTCACCATGTGAGAAGTGTCTTGGGATTGCTATTCTTTTATCTCTAGATGATCTTTAGCCAGTACTTGTCATTACTATATTTCTTCTTAGTACTAATAGGCCTCTAGGTAGAACAAGTGTTACATGTTTGGCAGAAATGTCTTGAAGTGTCACCATGTGAGAAGTGCCTTGGGATTGCTATTCTTTTATCTCTTTAGATGATCTTTAGCCAGTACTTGTCATTACTATATTTCTTCTTAGTACTAATAGGCCTCTAGGTAGAACAAGTGTTACATGTTTGGCAGAAATGTCTTGAAGTGTCACCATGTGAGAAGTGTCTTGGGATTGTTATTCTTTTATCTCTAGATGATCTTTAGCCAGTACTTGTCATTACTATATTTCTTCTTAGTACTAATAGGCCTCTAGGTAGAACAAGTGTTACATGTTTGGCAGAAATGTCTTGAAGTGTCACCATGTGAGAAGTGTCTTGGGATTGCTATTCTTTTATCTCTAGATGATCTTTAGCCAGTACTTGTCATTACTATATTTCTTCTTAGTACTAATAGGCCTCTAGGTAGAACAAGTGTTACATGTTTGGCAGAAATGTCCTGAAGTGTCACCATGTGAGAAGTGCCTTGGGATTGCTATTCTTTTATCTCTAGATGATCTTTAGCCAGTACTTGTCATTACTATATTTCTTCTTAGTACTAATAGGCCTCTAGGTAGAACAAGTGTTACATGTTTGGCAGAAATGTCTTGAAGTGTCACCACGTGAGAAGTGTCTTGGGATTACTATTCTTTTATCTCTAGATGATCTTTAGCCAGTACTTGTCATTACTATATTTCTTCTTAGTACTAATAGGCCTCTAGGTAGAACAAGTGTTACATGTTTGGCAGAAATGTCTTGAAGTGTCACCACATGAGAAGTGTCTTGGGATTACTATTCTTTTATCTCTAGATGATCTTTAGCCAGTACTTGTCATTACTATATTTCTTCTTAGTACTAATAGGCCTCTAGGTAGAACAAGTGTTACATGTTTGGCAGAAATGTCTTGAAGTGTCACCACATGAGAAGTGTCTTGGGATTACTATTCTTTTATCTCTAGATGATCTTTAGCCATTACTTGTCATTACTATATTTCTTCTTAGTACTAATAGGCCTCTAGGTAGAACAAGTGTTACATGTTTGGCAGAAATGTCTTGAAGTGTCACCACGTGAGAAGTGTCTTGGGATTACTATTCTTTTATCTCTAGATGATCTTTAGCCAGTACTTGTCATTACTATATTTCTTCTTAGTACTAATAGGCCTCTAGGTAGAACAAGTGTTACATGTTTGGCAGAAATGTCTTGAAGTGTCACCACGTGAGAAGTGTCTTGGGATTACTATTCTTTTATCTCTAGATGATCTTTAGCCAGTACTTGTCATTACTATATTTCTTCTTAGTACTAATAGGCCTCTAGGTAGAACAAGTGTTACATGTTTGGCAGAAATGTCTTGAAGTGTCACCATGTGAGAAGTGCCTTGGGATTGCTATTCTTTTATCTCTAGATGATCTTTAGCCAGTACTTGTCATTACTATATTTCTTCTTAGTACTAATAGGCCTCTAGGTAGAACAAGTGTTACATGTTTGGCAGAAATGTCTTGAAGTGTCACCATGTGAGAAGTGCCTTGGGATTGCTATTCTTTTATCTCTTTAGATGATCTTTAGCCAGTACTTGTCATTACTATATTTCTTCTTAGTACTAATAGGCCTCTAGGTAGAACAACTGTTACATGTTTGGCAGAAATGTCTTGAAGTGTCACCATGTGAGAAGTGTCTTGGGATTGCTATTCTTTTATCTCTAGATGATCTTTAGCCAGTACTTGTCATTACTATATTTCTTCTTAGTACTAATAGGCCTCTAGGTAGAACAAGTGTTACATGTTTGGCAGAAATGTCTTGAAGTGTCACCATGTGAGAAGTGTCTTGGGATTGTTATTCTTTTATCTCTAGATGATCTTTAGCCAGTACTTGTCATTACTATATTTCTTCTTAGTACTAATAGGCCTCTAGGTAGAACAAGTGTTACATGTTTGGCAGAAATGTCTTGAAGTGTCACCATGTGAGAAGTGTCTTGGGATTGCTATTCTTTTATCTCTTTAGATGATCTTTAGCCAGTACTTGTCATTACTATATTTCTTCTTAGTACTAATAGGCCTCTAGGTAGAACAAGTGTTACATGTTTGGCAGAAATGTCTTGAAGTGTCACCATGTGAGAAGTGCCTTGGGATTGCTATTCTTTTATCTCTTTAGATGATCTTTAGCCAGTACTTGTCATTACTATATTTCTTCTTAGTACTAATAGGCCTCTAGGTAGAACAAGTGTTACATGTATGGCAGAAATGTCTTGAAGTGTCACCATGTGAGAAGTGCCTTGGGATTGCTATTCTTTTATCTCTAGATGATCTTTAGCCAGTACTTGTCATTACTATATTTCTTCTTAGTACTAATAGGCCTCTAGGTAGAACAAGTGTTACATGTTTGGCAGAAATGTCTTGAAGTGTCACCATGTGAGAAGTGTCTTGGGATTGCTATTCTTTTATCTCTAGATGATCTTTAGCCAGTACTTGTCATTACTATATTTCTTCTTAGTACTAATAGGCCTCTAGGTAGAACAAGTGTTACATGTTTGGCAGAAATGTCTTGAAGTGTCACCATGTGAGAAGTGTCTTGGGATTGCTATTCTTTTATCTCTAGATGATCTTTAGCCAGTACTTGTCATTACTATATTTCGTCTTAGTACTAATAGGCCTCTAGGTAGAACAAGTGTTACATGTTTGGCAGAAATGTCTTGAAGTGTCACCATGTGAGAAGTGTCTTGGGATTGCTATTCTTTTATCTCTAGATGATCTTTAGCCAGTACTTGTCATTACTATATTTCTTCTTAGTACTAATAGGCCTCTAGGTAGAACAAGTGTTACATGTTTGGCAGAAATGTCTTGAAGTGTCACCATGTGAGAAGTGTCTTGGGATTGCTATTCTTTTATCTCTAGATGATCTTTAGCCAGTACTTGTCATTACTATATTTCTTCTTAGTACTAATAGGCCTCTAGGTAGAACAAGTGTTACATGTTTGGCAGAAATGTCTTGAAGTGTCACTATGTGAGAAGTGTCTTGGGATTGCTATTCTTTTATCTCTTTAGATGACCTTTAGCCAGTACTTGTCATTACTATATTTCTTCTTAGTACTAATAGGCCTCTAGGTAGAACAAGTGTTACATGTTTGGCAGAAATGTCTTTAGTGTCACCATGTGAGAAGTGTCTTGGGATTGCTATTCTTTTATCTCTAGATGATCTTTAGCCAGTACTTGTCATTACTATATTTCTTCTTAGTACTAATAGGCCTCTAGGTAGAACAAGTGTTACATGTTTGGCAGAAATGTCTTGAAGTGTCACCATGTGAGAAGTGTCTTGGGATTGTTATTCTTTTATCTCTAGATGATCTTTAGCCAGTACTTGTCATTACTATATTTCTTCTTAGTACTAATAGGCCTCTAGGTAGAACAAGTGTTACATGTTTGGCAGAAATGTCTTTAGTGTCACCATGTGAGAAGTGTCTTGGGATTGCTATTCTTTTATCTCTAGATGATCTTTAGCCAGTACTTGTCATTACTATATTTCTTCTTAGTACTAATAGGCCTCTAGGTAGAACAAGTGTTACATGTTTGGCAGAAATGTCTTGAAGTGTCACCATGTGAGAAGTGTCTTGGGATTGCTATTCTTTTATCTCTAGATGATCTTTAGCCAGTACTTGTCATTACTATATTTCTTCTTAGTACTAATAGGCCTCTAGGTAGAACAAGTGTTACATGTTTGGCAGAAATGTCTTGAAGTGTCACCATGTGAGAAGTGCCTTGGGATTGCTATTCTTTTATCTCTTTAGATGATCTTTAGCCAGTACTTGTCATTACTATATTTCTTCTTAGTACTAATAGGCCTCTAGGTAGAACAAGTGTTACATGTTTGGCAGAAATGTCTTGAAGTGTCACCATGTGAGAAGTGTCTTGGGATTGTTATTCTTTTATCTCTAGATGATCTTTAGCCAGTACTTGTCATTACTATATTTCTTCTTAGTACTAATAGGCCTCTAGGTAGAACAAGTGTTACATGTTTGGCAGAAATGTCTTGAAGTGTCACCATGTGAGAAGTGTCTTGGGATAGCTATTCTTTTATCTCTAGATGATCTTTAGCCAGTACTTGTCATTACTATATTTCTTCTTAGTACTAATAGGCCTCTAGGTAGAACAAGTGTTACATGTTTGGCAGAAATGTCTTGAAGTGTCACCACGTGAGAAGTGCCTTGGGATTGCTATTCTTTTATCTCTTTAGATGATCTTTAGCCAGTACTTGTCATTACTATATTTCTTCTTAGTACTAATAGGCCTCTAGGTAGAACAAGTGTTACATGTTTGGCAGAAATGTCTTGAAGTGTCACCATGTGAGAAGTGTCTTGGGATTGCTATTCTTTTATCTCTTTAGATGATCTTTAGCCACTACTTGTCATTACTATATTTCTTCTTAGTACTAATAGGCCTCTAGGTAGAACAAGTGTTACATGTTTGGCAGAAATGTCTTGAAGTGTCACCATGTGAGAAGTGTCTTGGGATTGTTATTCTTTTATCTCTAGATGATCTTTAGCCAGTACTTGTCATTACTATATTTCTTCTTAGTACTAATAGGCCTCTAGGTAGAACAAGTGTTACATGTTTGGCAGAAATGTCTTGAAGTGTCACCATGTGAGAAGTGCCTTGGGATTGCTATTCTTTTATCTCTAGATGATCTTTAGCCAGTACTTGTCATTACTATATTTCTTCTTAGTACTAATAGGCCTCTAGGTAGAACAAGTGTTACATGTTTGGCAGAAATGTCTTGAAGTGTCACCACGTGAGAAGTGTCTTGAGATTACTATTCTTTTATCTCTAGATGATCTTTAGCCAGTACTTGTCATTACTATATTTCTTCTTAGTACTAATAGGCCTCTAGGTAGAACAAGTGTTACATGTTTGGCAGAAATGTCTTGAAGTGTCACCACATGAGAAGTGTCTTGGGATTACTATTCTTTTATCTCTAGATGATCTTTAGCCAGTACTTGTCATTACTATATTTCTTCTTAGTACTAATAGGCCTCTAGGTAGAACAAGTGTTACATGTTTGGCAGAAATGTCTTGAAGTGTCACCACATGAGAAGTGTCTTGGGATTACTATTCTTTTATCTCTAGATGATCTTTAGCCATTACTTGTCATTACTATATTTCTTCTTAGTACTAATAGGCCTCTAGGTAGAACAAGTGTTACATGTTTGGCAGAAATGTCTTGAAGTGTCACCATGTGAGAAGTGTCTTGGGATTGCTATTCTTTTATCTCTTTAGATGATCTTTAGCCAGTACTTGTCATTACTATATTTCTTCTTAGTACTAATAGGCCTCTAGGTAGAACAAGTGTTACATGTTTGGCAGAAATGTCTTGAAGTGTCACCACGTGAGAAGTGTCTTGGGATTACTATTCTTTTATCTCTAGATGATCTTTAGCCAGTACTTGTCATTACTATATTTCTTCTTAGTACTAATAGGCCTCTAGGTAGAACAAGTGTTACATGTTTGGCAGAAATGTCTTGAAGTGTCACCATGTGAGAAGTGCCTTGGGATTGCTATTCTTTTATCTCTAGATGATCTTTAGCCAGTACTTGTCATTACTATATTTCTTCTTAGTACTAATAGGCCTCTAGGTAGAACAAGTGTTACATGTTTGGCAGAAATGTCTTGAAGTGTCACCATGTGAGAAGTGCCTTGGGATTGCTATTCTTTTATCTCTTTAGATGATCTTTAGCCAGTACTTGTCATTACTATATTTCTTCTTAGTACTAATAGGCCTCTAGGTAGAACAAGTGTTACATGTTTGGCAGAAATGTCTTGAAGTGTCACCATGTGAGAAGTGTCTTGGGATTGCTATTCTTTTATCTCTAGATGATCTTTAGCCAGTACTTGTCATTACTATATTTCTTCTTAGTACTAATAGGCCTCTAGGTAGAACAAGTGTTACATGTTTGGCAGAAATGTCTTGAAGTGTCACCATGTGAGAAGTGTCTTGGGATTGTTATTCTTTTATCTCTAGATGATCTTTAGCCAGTACTTGTCATTACTATATTTCTTCTTAGTACTAATAGGCCTCTAGGTAGAACAAGTGTTACATGTTTGGCAGAAATGTCTTGAAGTGTCACCATGTGAGAAGTGTCTTGGGATTGCTATTCTTTTATCTCTTTAGATGATCTTTAGCCAGTACTTGTCATTACTATATTTCTTCTTAGTACTAATAGGCCTCTAGGTAGAACAAGTGTTACATGTTTGGCAGAAATGTCTTGAAGTGTCACCATGTGAGAAGTGCCTTGGGATTGCTATTCTTTTATCTCTTTAGATGATCTTTAGCCAGTACTTGTCATTACTATATTTCTTCTTAGTACTAATAGGCCTCTAGGTAGAACAAGTGTTACATGTATGGCAGAAATGTCTTGAAGTGTCACCATGTGAGAAGTGCCTTGGGATTGCTATTCTTTTATCTCTAGATGATCTTTAGCCAGTACTTGTCATTACTATATTTCTTCTTAGTACTAATAGGCCTCTAGGTAGAACAAGTGTTACATGTTTGGCAGAAATGTCTTGAAGTGTCACCATGTGAGAAGTGTCTTGGGATTGCTATTCTTTTATCTCTAGATGATCTTTAGCCAGTACTTGTCATTACTATATTTCTTCTTAGTACTAATAGGCCTCTAGGTAGAACAAGTGTTACATGTTTGGCAGAAATGTCTTGAAGTGTCACCATGTGAGAAGTGTCTTGGGATTGCTATTCTTTTATCTCTAGATGATCTTTAGCCAGTACTTGTCATTACTATATTTCTTCTTAGTACTAATAGGCCTCTAGGTAGAACAAGTGTTACATGTTTGGCAGAAATGTCTTGAAGTGTCACCATGTGAGAAGTGTCTTGGGATTGCTATTCTTTTATCTCTAGATGATCTTTAGCCAGTACTTGTCATTACTATATTTCTTCTTAGTACTAATAGGCCTCTAGGTAGAACAAGTGTTACATGTTTGGCAGAAATGTCTTGAAGTGTCACCATGTGAGAAGTGTCTTGGGATTGCTATTCTTTTATCTCTAGATGATCTTTAGCCAGTACTTGTCATTACTATATTTCTTCTTAGTACTAATAGGCCTCTAGGTAGAACAAGTGTTACATGTTTGGCAGAAATGTCTTGAAGTGTCACTATGTGAGAAGTGTCTTGGGATTGCTATTCTTTTATCTCTTTAGATGACCTTTAGCCAGTACTTGTCATTACTATATTTCTTCTTAGTACTAATAGGCCTCTAGGTAGAACAAGTGTTACATGTTTGGCAGAAATGTCTTTAGTGTCACCATGTGAGAAGTGTCTTGGGATTGCTATTCTTTTATCTCTAGATGATCTTTAGCCAGTACTTGTCATTACTATATTTCTTCTTAGTACTAATAGGCCTCTAGGTAGAACAAGTGTTACATGTTTGGCAGAAATGTCTTGAAGTGTCACCATGTGAGAAGTGTCTTGGGATTGTTATTCTTTTATCTCTAGATGATCTTTAGCCAGTACTTGTCATTACTATATTTCTTCTTAGTACTAATAGGCCTCTAGGTAGAACAAGTGTTACATGTTTGGCAGAAATGTCTTTAGTGTCACCATGTGAGAAGTGTCTTGGGATTGCTATTCTTTTATCTCTAGATGATCTTTAGCCAGTACTTGTCATTACTATATTTCTTCTTAGTACTAATAGGCCTCTAGGTAGAACAAGTGTTACATGTTTGGCAGAAATGTCTTGAAGTGTCACCATGTGAGAAGTGTCTTGGGATTGCTATTCTTTTATCTCTAGATGATCTTTAGCCAGTACTTGTCATTACTATATTTCTTCTTAGTACTAATAGGCCTCTAGGTAGAACAAGTGTTACATGTTTGGCAGAAATGTCTTGAAGTGTCACCATGTGAGAAGTGCCTTGGGATTGCTATTCTTTTATCTCTTTAGATGATCTTTAGCCAGTACTTGTCATTACTATATTTCTTCTTAGTACTAATAGGCCTCTAGGTAGAACAAGTGTTACATGTTTGGCAGAAATGTCTTGAAGTGTCACCATGTGAGAAGTGTCTTGGGATTGTTATTCTTTTATCTCTAGATGATCTTTAGCCAGTACTTGTCATTACTATATTTCTTCTTAGTACTAATAGGCCTCTAGGTAGAACAAGTGTTACATGTTTGGCAGAAATGTCTTGAAGTGTCACCATGTGAGAAGTGTCTTGGGATTGCTATTCTTTTATCTCTAGATGATCTTTAGCCAGTACTTGTCATTACTATATTTCTTCTTAGTACTAATAGGCCTCTAGGTAGAACAAGTGTTACATGTTTGGCAGAAATGTCTTGAAGTGTCACCATGTGAGAAGTGTCTTGGGATTGCTATTCTTTTATCTCTTTAGATGATCTTTAGCCAGTACTTGTCATTACTATATTTCTTCTTAGTACTAATAGGCCTCTAGGTAGAACAAGTGTTACATGTTTGGCAGAAATGTCTTGAAGTGTCACCATGTGAGAAGTGTCTTGGGATTGCTATTCTTTTATCTCTAGATGATCTTTAGCCAGTACTTGTCATTACTATATTTCTTCTTAGTACTAATAGGCCTCTAGGTAGAACAAGTGTTACATGTTTGGCAGAAATGTCTTGAAGTGTCACCATGTGAGAAGTGTCTTGGGATTACTATTCTTTTATCTCTTTAGATGATCTTTAGCCAGTACTTGTCATTACTATATTTCTTCTTAGTACTAATAGGCCTCTAGGTAGAACAAGTGTTACATGTTTGGCAGAAATGTCTTGAAGTGTCACCATGTGAGAAGTGTCTTGGGATAGCTATTCTTTTATCTCTAGATGATCTTTAGCCAGTACTTGTCATTACTATATTTCTTCTTAGTACTAATAGGCCTCTAGGTAGAACAAGTGTTACATGTTTGGCAGAAATGTCTTGAAGTGTCACCATGTGAGAAGTGTCTTGGGATTACTATTCTTTTATCTCTTTAGATGATCTTTAGCCAGTACTTGTCATTACTATATTTCTTCTTAGTACTAATAGGCCTCTAGGTAGAACAAGTGTTACATGTTTGGCAGAAATGTCTTGAAGTGTCACCATGTGAGAAGTGTCTTGGGATTGTTATTCTTTTATCTCTAGATGATCTTTAGCCAGTACTTGTCATTACTATATTTCTTCTTAGTACTAATAGGCCTCTAGGTAGAACAAGTGTTACATGTTTGGCAGAAATGTCTTGAAGTGTCACCACGTGAGAAGTGTCTTGGGATTGCTATTCTTTTATCTCTTTAGATGATCTTTAGCCAGTACTTGTCATTACTATATTTCTTCTTAGTACTAATAGGCCTCTAGGTAGAACAAGTGTTACATGTTTGGCAGAAATGTCTTGAAGTGTCACCATGTGAGAAGTGTCTTGGGATTGCTATTCTTTTATCTCTAGATGATCTTTAGCCAGTACTTGTCATTACTATATTTCTTCTTAGTACTAATAGGCCTCTAGGTAGAACAAGTGTTACATGTTTGGCAGAAATGTCTTGAAGTGTCACCATGTGAGAAGTGTCTTGGGATTGCTATTCTTTTATCTCTAGATGATCTTTAGCCAGTACTTGTCATTACTATATTTCTTCTTAGTACTAATAGGCCTCTAGGTAGAACAAGTGTTACATGTTTGGCAGAAATGTCTTGAAGTGTCACCATGTGAGAAGTGTCTTGGGATTGCTATTCTTTTATCTCTAGATGATCTTTAGCCAGTACTTGTCATTACTATATTTCTTCTTAGTACTAATAGGCCTCTAGGTAGAACAAGTGTTACATGTTTGGCAGAAATGTCTTGAAGTGTCACCATGTGAGAAGTGTCTTGGGATTGCTATTCTTTTATCTCTAGATGATCTTTAGCCAGTACTTGTCATTACTATATTTCTTCTTAGTACTAATAGGCCTCTAGGTAGAACAAGTGTTACATGTTTGGCAGAAATGTCTTGAAGTGTCACCATGTGAGAAGTGTCTTGGGATTGCTATTCTTTTATCTCTAGATGATCTTTAGCCAGTACTTGTCATTACTATATTTCTTCTTAGTACTAATAGGCCTCTAGGTAGAACAAGTGTTACATGTTTGGCAGAAATGTCTTGAAGTGTCACCATGTGAGAAGTGTCTTGGGATTACTATTCTTTTATCTCTTTAGATGATCTTTAGCCAGTACTTGTCATTACTATATTTCTTCTTAGTACTAATAGGCCTCTAGGTAGAACAAGTGTTACATGTTTGGCAGAAATGTCTTGAAGTGTCACCATGTGAGAAGTGTCTTGGGATTGCTATTCTTTTATCTCTAGATGATCTTTAGCCAGTACTTGTCATTACTATATTTCTTCTTAGTACTAATAGGCCTCTAGGTAGAACAAGTGTTACATGTTTGGCAGAAATGTCTTGAAGTGTCACCACGTGAGAAGTGTCTTGGGATTGCTATTCTTTTATCTCTAGATGATCTTTAGCCAGTACTTGTCATTACTATATTTCTTCTTAGTACTAATAGGCCTCTAGGTAGAACAAGTGTTACATGTTTGGCAGAAATGTCTTGAAGTGTCACCATGTGAGAAGTGTCTTGGGATTACTATTCTTTTATCTCTTTAGATGATCTTTAGCCAGTACTTGTCATTACTATATTTCTTCTTAGTACTAATAGGCCTCTAGGTAGAACAAGTGTTACATGTATGGCAGAAATGTCTTGAAGTGTCACCATGTGAGAAGTGCCTTGGGATTGCTATTCTTTTATCTCTTTAGATGATCTTTAGCCAGTACTTGTCATTACTATATTTCTTCTTAGTACTAATAGGCCTCTAGGTAGAACAAGTGTTACATGTTTGGCAGAAATGTCTTGAAGTGTCACCACGTGAGAAGTGTCTTGGGATTGCTATTCTTTTATCTTTAGATGATCTTTAGCCAGTACTTGTCTTTACTATATTTCTTCTTAGTACTAATAGGCCTCTAGGTAGAACAAGTGTTACATGTTTGGCAGAAATGTCTTGAAGTGTCACCATGTGAGAAGTGTCTTGGGATTGCTATTCTTTTATCTTTAGATGATCTTTAGCCAGTACTTGTCATTACTATATTTCTTCTTAGTACTAATAGGCCTCTAGGTAGAACAAGTGTTACATGTTTGGCAGAAATGTCTTGAAGTGTCACCATGTGAGAAGTGTCTTGGGATTGCTATTCTTTTATCTTTAGATGATCTTTAGCCAGTACTTGTCTTTACTATATTTCTTCTTAGTACTAATAGGCCTCTAGGTAGAACAAGTGTTACATGTTTGGCAGAAATGTCTTGAAGTGTCACCATGTGAGAAGTGTCTTGGGATTGCTATTCTTTTATCTCTTTAGATGATCTTTAGCCAGTACTTGTCATTACTATATTTCTTCTTAGTACTAATAGGCCTCTAGGTAGAACAAGTGTTACATGTTTGGCAGAAATGTCTTGAAGTGTCACCATGTGAGAAGTGTCTTGGGATTGCTATTCTTTTATCTCTAGATGATCTTTAGCCAGTACTTGTCATTACTATATTTCTTCTTAGTACTAATAGGCCTCTAGGTAGAACAAGTGTTACATGTTTGGCAGAAATGTCTTGAAGTGTCACCATGTGAGAAGTGTCTTGGGATTACTATTCTTTTATCTCTCTAGATGATCTTTAGCCAGTACTTGTCATTACTATATTTCTTCTTAGTACTAATAGGCCTCTAGGTAGAACAAGTGTTACATGTTTGGCAGAAATGTCTTGAAGTGTCACCATGTGAGAAGTGTCTTGGGATTGCTATTCTTTTATCTTTAGATGATCTTTAGCCAGTACTTGTCATTACTATATTTCTTCTTAGTACTAATAGGCCTCTAGGTAGAACAAGTGTTACATGTTTGGCAGAAATGTCTTGAAGTGTCACCATGTGAGAAGTGTCTTGGGATTACTATTCTTTTATCTCTTTAGATAATTTAGAAGGAAAATGTGTATGTATTAAAATCTTAAATACCTAATACATCAAAAAATTATATCATATACATACATATTGCAAAGAAGTAAGTAAAAAGAAGTTATTTTGACATATAACGCTTTATAAAATCTAATAAATTTCATTTGGCGAATTGAAGATTTTTCTTTGTTTTTTTTTTTTTAATTCAAGTTATATGCCATACCATTGATATTTCACCAATTTATCTCTGTAATTGATGATAATTTCTGTAAAACTGTGGTTCTACGATGTAATGACAAACATTGTGTCTATATTAATTTTTCACTCCATCCACAACTACTTTTAAACTGAATATCTTGTTTTGTATAAATTTCTTTGAGTTTTAACATTAGTGTTTCTCATATTACTGGAAGATATTTGGCACAAAGTTTCTTGAAATGCATTATAAAATACAGTAAGATCTTGATAAATACGTTCCTGTGCATTAGAAAGAATATGAGTTTTAATAAACCCTAATACTATAGGTAATTAAAAATGCACTAAATAAGTTTATAGAACTTTATATAAACATTTCTTGGAAGCCTGACTCATTTCCTTTGCATACCTTATGACTATAAACATTTCTATAAAGTCTGACTCATTTCCTTTGCATACCCTATGACTATAAACATTTCTTGGAAGTCCGAGAAGTTTTTACTTTCAAAATGATAAAATAGGCTCAAACAGAAATGAGCTCGATTTCAATGGAAGCTCGAAATATCGGGACTCGGAATATTGAGATTTTACTGTATCACCATCGATTTCTGGATATTTTCCATGTATAACACTCTTAAAAATAAGGTGTTACATATAAATTCATATATTTGATTTTTATTTAATAATTATATCGTTCCAATATAAAAGAAAATTTTTGTTTCATTGCTGCACATTGTGAAGCTAGCATAGATAGTAGCGCCCCTAGCGGGTAAAAATGTAAAATATCGTACGAGTAGTAACTTAGGGTAATTAACCCACATCACCTCATGTGACGTAAGCATGGTCTGATATCGCCAGATCCAATGCACCAATCGAAAAATTCAAAATAATAATCAAGGGTGGGAAATTCCGTTGGCGTGTCCTTGCAACGACCCCACTTCTCGAGAGGTTCTTGAACAGAACAGACGTGATGGCATTTTCGGACGTAACCTAGAAATTTATAAGCTTCCAGCATTCAAAATTTAAGATGTCAAGGCCGGTACCAAATTTAATTAACATAGCTAAAGAAGAAGTCAGAAGCGATTATTTACGTGTTTCAAATAAATAAAAGTTTATGTAATTTTTGTGTAAGAGCGCTGATTCCAGGATTGATGTGCAGTGATTAGTGATTCCAAAAGCCATGGGCAATGTTTAAAGTGTTTAATAAGTAATGTGCACAAGCAGGTACGTTTTAGATAATAATAAAGAAAATGTATTTTAATGTTAACTAAGTTGAAGAATTTTTAATTGCTAAACGGTTAACACATGAACGGTAGAAATTGTCCCTTGAATATTCATTTCTAAAAATTTAATTGAAAAACTTAAGTTACTATCTTCTCGATAAATATAATTTTAAAAGTTAATAAGTAAATCAAATGTATGAAATAATTAGCAGTAATTAAAAGTAAATTACTCGACACATTGCTGTTTTTTGTTCTTTTGTAATTTGTCACTGATTAATAAATTGTATGACTTTGTATTTTAAAAATTTAAATTCTTATTTCACAAGTAAACTAGAACGTTACAAACTTTCAATTTTCATTTCAAGTAACCTAGTTCTATCTTCCGAAGCTATCAGAAGATCGTTTACAGAAAGACATTATTATGCCTGGCTGGAAACGGAAAACTAGGAGCCCCTGGTAAGTAAGGTTAATTAATTTGTTAATTAGTAATTAACACACATTTTTAATAAAGCCCTGACAAATACTTACCCCAGGTAAAAAGGCTTAACCGTTACACATGTTATAGTCAAAGAAAAAGATTTTTTTGTTTTTTTTACACAACTTAATTTTCTATACTATGCCAACGATGCACATTTCCTTTGTTTGTCAAGAACTGTTTACCGGTGGCACAATTTCTGATCTGTTGGACAGATAAAATGACCTTACATTTAAATTCTGCGTTGTATATGTGTAAATTGTTTTCCCTTGCTGGCCAATATGAATCGGTGAAAGATCCTACTGATAAATTGAAGTCTTTAATTAAATATTTGGACACATTTTAAAAAGTTTATGAAGCAGAACAAAAATTATTCCTTGATAAGAGTTATTAAAAGTACATACAGATTGTGTCTGCGGTTTCAAGGGTTTACTGTATTCAGTTTAGGGAGTGCTGAATTCGAAATCCTATCTAGGGTTTAAGGGGGAAAAGGTATGGAAAGTTTTGAACAGATAAATTATAACTCAAATAACAGAAGTTTATATTAGATAAAAGATTGTTTGCATTACATACATATTGTTAAGAATTGTATTTAGCAGTAAAACAAAACAATTTAAAAGCTTCCAGAAGTAACTTGTTATATTAAATATTACATACCAATTAAAAAAACATTTAATAAAATTCAATCATTGATTATATATTACTAAAATATAAGCCGATAATTTTTTAAATGTAAATTGATATTTATTCTCTTAGATTTATATATACTTGATGAATTGTGTTTTATTTTCATAGGCCATAAGCAACTCTATGCCAAAGAACATGCAGTTGTAAAAGATCTGGAAACTGTAGTAAAAGAGATTAAACCAACTATTTTAATAGGTAAGAAAATTTTATCAGTTTGTAATAGTTGACATATCGTATAGTTATACAATTCATTTTTAATGAAACCATTTCTAAATTGAATTTGAAGTAGTAGTTTATGAGTTCATAATTTAAACTAGAATTACAATCAAACAAAAAATTTGTTTTTGAAATGATTCACATGTGTATAATATGTAATTGGTAATAAATTATAAATCTTTATAATTACTTATATGGAAAATTAAGTTCTAAAGCACTTTACAAAACAACAGCAACTCTGGTCCTCATGGAACAAGGTCAATTAGATATGAAAAATCACAAAACTTTTGTTTATTATCATTTGGATAGAGTGGTTATCATAATAGTATAGCAACTGTAATGACAAACTAAACCTTCAGTTAGGAACATCACAACAGTTTCCTGTAAAGATCTGTTAGTTCTATCTGTATTGGAAAGAATTTTACTGATGAAATAGTCCTCATTTGTAGGGATGTGTTGTATTGGTTGAAATTGTCTACAATGTACACCTTTAAATGTTCATGCAGCTCCACATAAAGATGGAATTTTTCCGGGTATAATATAATAACTAAACACGGAAATAAATATAATTGAAATGTTCAATATTAAAATAACCTTAAAAATTATTGTTCCACTTGTGTTTACAAACAGGTTATAAAGTTTCTAAAGAACTAGAGCATGCATAGGCAGTTATGAATGGATTAAATAAAATTTTGTTATAGTTAAAGTAATGAAATTATTGATCCACTTGTGTTTACAAACAGGTTGTGTAGTTTCTAAAGAACTAGAGCATGTGTAGGCAGTTATGAATGGATTAAATAAAATTTTGTTATAGTTAAAGTAATGAAATTATTGATCCACTTGTGTTTACAAACAGGTTATAAAGTTTCTAAAGAACTAGAGCATGCATAGGCAGTTATGAATGGATTAAATAAAATTTTGTTATAGTTAAAGTAATGAAATTATTGATCCACTTGTGTTTACAAACAGGTTGTAAAGTTTCTAAAGAACTAGAGCATGCATAGGCAGTTATGAATGGATTAAATAAAATTTTGTTATAGTTAAAGTAATGAAATTATTGATCCACTTGTGTTTACAAACAGGTTGTGTAGTTTCTAAAGAACTAGAGCATGCATAGGCAGTTATGAATGGATTAAATAAAATTTTGTTATAGTTAAAGTAATGAAATTATTGATCCACTTGTGTTTACAAACAGGTTATAAAGTTTCTAAAGAACTAGAGCATGCATAGGCAGTTATGAATGGATTAAATAAAATTTTGTTATAGTTAAAGTAATGAAATTATTGATCCACTTGTGTTTACAAACAGGTTGTAAAGTTTCTAAAAAAAACTAGAGCATGCATAGGCAGTTATGAATGGATTAAATAAAATTTTGTTATAGTTAAAGTCATGAAATTATTGATCCACTTGTGTTTACAAACAGGTTGTGTAGTTTCTAAAGAACTAGAGCATGTGTAGGCAGTTATGAATGGATTAAATAAAATTTTGTTATAGTTAAAGTCATGAAATTATTGTTCCACTTGTGTTTACAAACAGGTTGTGTAGTTTCTAAAGAACTAGAGCATGTGTAGGCAGTTATGAATGGATTAAATAAAATTTTGTTATAGTTAAAGTAATGAAATTATTGATCCACTTGTGTTTACAAACAGGTTGTGTAGTTTCTAAAGAACTAGAGCATGTGTAGGCAGTTATGAATGGATTAAATAAAATTTTGTTATAGTTAAAGTCATGAAATTATTGATCCACTTGTGTTTACAAACAGGTTGTAAAGTTTCTAAAAAAAACTAGAGCATGTGTATGCAGTTATGAATGGATTAAATAAAATTTTGTTATAGTTAAAGTCATGAAATTATTGATCCACTTGTGTTTACAAACAGGTTGTGTAGTTTCTAAAGAACTAGAGCATGTGTAGGCAGTTATGAATGGATTAAATAAAATTTTGTTATAGTTAAAGTCATGAAATTATTGTTCCACTTGTGTTTACAAACAGGTTGTGTAGTTTCTAAAGAACTAGAGCATGTGTAGGCAGTTATGAATGGATTAAATAAAATTTTGTTATAGTTAAAGTAATGAAATTATTGTTCCACTTGTGTTTACAAACAGGTTGTGTAGTTTCTAAAGAACTAGAGCATGTGTAGGCAGTTATGAATGGATTAAATAAAATTTTGTTATAGTTAAAGTAATGAAATTATTGATCCACTTGTGTTTACAAACAGGTTGTGTAGTTTCTAAAGAACTAGAGCATGTGTAGGCAGTTATGAATGGATTAAATAAAATTTTGTTATAGTTAAAGTCATGAAATTATTGTTCCACTTGTGTTTACAAACAGGTTGTGTAGTTTCTAAAGAACTAGAGCATGTGTAGGCAGTTATGAATGGATTAAATAAAATTTTGTTATAGTTAAAGTAATGAAATTATTGTTCCACTTGTGTTTACAAACAGGTTGTGTAGTTTCTAAAGAACTAGAGCATGTGTAGGCAGTTATGAATGGATTAAATAAAATTTTGTTATAGTTAAAGTAATGAAATTATTGATCCACTTGTGTTTACAAACAGGTTGTGTAGTTTCTAAAGAACTAGAGCATGTGTAGGCAGTTATGAATGGATTAAATAAAATTTTGTTATAGTTAAAGTCATGAAATTATTGATCCACTTGGGTTTACAAACAGGTTGTAAAGTTTCTAAAAAAAACTAGAGCATGTGTATGCAGTTATGAATGGATTAAATAAAATTTTGTTATAGTTAAAGTCATGAAATTATTGATCCACTTGTGTTTACAAACAGGTTGTGTAGTTTCTAAAGAACTAGAGCATGTGTATGCAGTTATGAATGGATTAAATAAAATTTTGTTATAGTTAAAGTCATGAAATTATTGATCCACTTGGGTTTACAAACAGGTTGTAAAGTTTCTAAAAAAAACTAGAGCATGTGTATGCAGTTATGAATGGATTAAATAAAATTTTGTTATAGTTAAAGTCATGAAATTATTGATCCACTTGTGTTTACAAACAGGTTGTGTAGTTTCTAAAGAACTAGAGCATGTGTAGGCAGTTATGAATGGATTAAATAAAATTTTGTTATAGTTAAAGTCATGAAATTATTGATCCACTTGGGTTTACAAACAGGTTGTAAAGTTTCTAAAAAAAACTAGAGCATGTGTATGCAGTTATGAATGGATTAAATAAAATTTTGTTATAGTTAAAGTCATGAAATTATTGATCCACTTGTGTTTACAAACAGGTTGTGTAGTTTCTAAAGAACTAGAGCATGTGTAGGCAGTTATGAATGGATTAAATAAAATTTTGTTATAGTTAAAGTCATGAAATTATTGATCCACTTGTGTTTACAAACAGGTTGTGTAGTTTCTAAGGAACTAGAGCATGTGTAGGCAGTTATGAATGGATTAAATAAAATTTTGTTATAGTTAAAGTAATGAAATTATTGATCCACTTGTGTTTACAAACAGGTTGTGTAGTTTCTAAAGAACTAGAGCATGTGTAGGCAGTTATGAATGGATTAAATAAAATTTTGTTATAGTTAAAGTAATGAAATTATTGATCCACTTGTGTTTACAAACAGGTTGTGTAGTTTCTAAAGAACTAGAGCATGTGTAGGCAGTTATGAATGGATTAAATAAAATTTTGTTATAGTTAAAGTAATGAAATTATTGATCCACTTGTGTTTACAAACAGGTTATAAAGTTTCTAAAGAACTAGAGCATGCATAGGCAGTTATGAATGGATTAAATAAAATTTTGTTATAGTTAAAGTAATGAAATTATTGATCCACTTGTGTTTACAAACAGGTTGTAAAGTTTCTAAAGAACTAGAGCATGCATAGGCAGTTATGAATGGATTAAATAAAATTTTGTTATAGTTAAAGTAATGAAATTATTGATCCACTTGTGTTTACAAACAGGTTGTGTAGTTTCTAAAGAACTAGAGCATGCATAGGCAGTTATGAATGGATTAAATAAAATTTTGTTATAGTTAAAGTAATGAAATTATTGATCCACTTGTGTTTACAAACAGGTTATAAAGTTTCTAAAGAACTAGAGCATGCATAGGCAGTTATGAATGGATTAAATAAAATTTTGTTATAGTTAAAGTAATGAAATTATTGATCCACTTGTGTTTACAAACAGGTTGTAAAGTTTCTAAAAAAAACTAGAGCATGCATAGGCAGTTATGAATGGATTAAATAAAATTTTGTTATAGTTAGTCATGAAATTATTGATCCACTTGTGTTTACAAACAGGTTGTGTAGTTTCTAAAGAACTAGAGCATGTGTAGGCAGTTATGAATGGATTAAATAAAATTTTGTTATAGTTAAAGTCATGAAATTATTGTTCCACTTGTGTTTACAAACAGGTTGTGTAGTTTCTAAAGAACTAGAGCATGTGTAGGCAGTTATGAATGGATTAAATAAAATTTTGTTATAGTTAAAGTAATGAAATTATTGATCCACTTGTGTTTACAAACAGGTTGTGTAGTTTCTAAAGAACTAGAGCATGTGTAGGCAGTTATGAATGGATTAAATAAAATTTTGTTATAGTTAAAGTAATGAAATTATTGATCCACTTGTGTTTACAAACAGGTTGTGTAGTTTCTAAAGAACTAGAGCATGTGTAGGCAGTTATGAATGGATTAAATAAAATTTTGTTATAGTTAAAGTAATGAAATTATTGATCCACTTGTGTTTACAAACAGGTTATAAAGTTTCTAAAGAACTAGAGCATGCATAGGCAGTTATGAATGGATTAAATAAAATTTTGTTATAGTTAAAGTAATGAAATTATTGATCCACTTGTGTTTACAAACAGGTTGTAAAGTTTCTAAAGAACTAGAGCATGTGTAGGCAGTTATGAATGGATTAAATAAAATTTTGTTATAGTTAAAGTAATGAAATTATTGATCCACTTGTGTTTACAAACAGGTTGTAAAGTTTCTAAAAAAAACTAGAGCATGTGTATGCAGTTATGAATGGATTAAATAAAATTTTGTTATAGTTAAAGTCATGAAATTATTGATCCACTTGTGTTTACAAACAGGTTGTGTAGTTTCTAAAGAACTAGAGCATGTGTAGGCAGTTATGAATGGATTAAATAAAATTTTGTTATAGTTAAAGTCAAGAAATTATTGATCCACTTGTGTTTACAAACAGGTTGTGTAGTTTCTAAAGAACTAGAGCATGTGTAGGCAGTTATGAATGGATTAAATAAAATTTTGTTATAGTTAAAGTCATGAAATTATTGTTCCACTTGTGTTTACAAACAGGTTGTGTAGTTTCTAAAGAACTAGAGCATGTGTAGGCAGTTATGAATGGATTAAATAAAATTTTGTTATAGTTAAAGTAATGAAATTATTGATCCACTTGTGTTTACAAACAGGTTGTGTAGTTTCTAAAGAACTAGAGCATGTGTAGGCAGTTATGAATGGATTAAATAAAATTTTGTTATAGTTAAAGTCATGAAATTATTGATCCACTTGTGTTTACAAACAGGTTGTAAAGTTTCTAAAAAAAACTAGAGCATGTGTATGCAGTTATGAATGGATTAAATAAAATTTTGTTATAGTTAAAGTAATGAAATTATTGATCCACTTGTGTTTACAAACAGGTTGTAAAGTTTCTAAAAAAAACTAGAGCATGTGTATGCAGTTATGAATGGATTAAATAAAATTTTGTTATAGTTAAAGTCATGAAATTATTGATCCACTTGTGTTTACAAACAGGTTGTGTAGTTTCTAAAGAACTAGAGCATGTGTAGGCAGTTATGAATGGATTAAATAAAATTTTGTTATAGTTAAAGTCATGAAATTATTGATCCACTTGTGTTTACAAACAGGTTGTGTAGTTTCTAAAGAACTAGAGCATGTGTAGGCAGTTATGAATGGATTAAATAAAATTTTGTTATAGTTAAAGTAATGAAATTATTGATCCACTTGTGTTTACAAACAGGTTGTGTAGTTTCTAAAGAACTAGAGCATGTGTAGGCAGTTATGAATGGATTAAATAAAATTTTGTTATAGTTAAAGTAATGAAATTATTGATCCACTTGTGTTTACAAACAGGTTGTGTAGTTTCTAAAGAACTAGAGCATGTGTAGGCAGTTATGAATGGATTAAATAAAATTTTGTTATAGTTAAAGTAATGAAATTATTGATCCACTTGTGTTTACAAACAGGTTATAAAGTTTCTAAAGAACTAGAGCATGCATAGGCAGTTATGAATGGATTAAATAAAATTTTGTTATAGTTAAAGTAATGAAATTATTGATCCACTTGTGTTTACAAACAGGTTATAAAGTTTCTAAAGAACTAGAGCATGCATAGGCAGTTATGAATGGATTAAATAAAATTTTGTTATAGTTAAAGTAATGAAATTATTGATCCACTTGTGTTTACAAACAGGTTGTAAAGTTTCTAAAGAACTAGAGCATGCATAGGCAGTTATGAATGGATTAAATAAAATTTTGTTATAGTTAAAGTAATGAAATTATTGATCCACTTGTGTTTACAAACAGGTTGTGTAGTTTCTAAAGAACTAGAGCATGCATAGGCAGTTATGAATGGATTAAATAAAATTTTGTTATAGTTAAAGTAATGAAATTATTGATCCACTTGTGTTTACAAACAGGTTGTAAAGTTTCTAAAAAAAACTAGAGCATGCATAGGCAGTTATGAATGGATTAAATAAAATTTTGTTATAGTTAAAGTCATGAAATTATTGATCCACTTGTGTTTACAAACAGGTTGTGTAGTTTCTAAAGAACTAGAGCATGTGTAGGCAGTTATGAATGGATTAAATAAAATTTTGTTATAGTTAAAGTCATGAAATTATTGTTCCACTTGTGTTTACAAACAGGTTGTGTAGTTTCTAAAGAACTAGAGCATGTGTAGGCAGTTATGAATGGATTAAATAAAATTTTGTTATAGTTAAAGTAATGAAATTATTGATCCACTTGTGTTTACAAACAGGTTGTGTAGTTTCTAAAGAACTAGAGCATGTGTAGGCAGTTATGAATGGATTAAATAAAATTTTGTTATAGTTAAAGTCATGAAATTATTGATCCACTTGTGTTTACAAACAGGTTGTAAAGTTTCTAAAAAAAACTAGAGCATGTGTATGCAGTTATGAATGGATTAAATAAAATTTTGTTATAGTTAAAGTCATGAAATTATTGATCCACTTGTGTTTACAAACAGGTTGTGTAGTTTCTAAAGAACTAGAGCATGTGTAGGCAGTTATGAATGGATTAAATAAAATTTTGTTATAGTTAAAGTAATGAAATTATTGATCCACTTGTGTTTACAAACAGGTTGTGTAGTTTCTAAAGAACTAGAGCATGTGTAGGCAGTTATGAATGGATTAAATAAAATTTTGTTATAGTTAAAGTAATGAAATTATTGATCCACTTGTGTTTACAAACAGGTTGTATAGTTTCTAAAGAACTAGAGCATGTGTAGGCAGTTATGAATGGTTTAAATAAATAATTGTTATAGTTAAAATAATGAAATTATTGATCCACTTGTGTTTACAAACAGGTTTTAAAGTTTCTAAAAAAAACTAGAGCATGTGTATGCAGTTATGAATGGATTAAATAAAATTTTGTTATAGTTAAAGTAATGAAATTACTGTTCCACTTGTGTTTACAAACAGGTTGTGTAGTTTCTAAAGAACTAGAGCATGTGTAGGCAGTTATGAATGGATTAAATAAAATTTTGTTATAGTTAAAGTCATGAAATTATTGATCCACTTGTGTTTACAAACAGGTTGTGTAGTTTCTAAAGAACTAGAGCATGTGTAGGCAGTTATGAATGGATTAAATAAAATTTTGTTATAGTTAAAGTCATGAAATTATTGATCCACTTGTGTTTACAAACAGGTTGTGTAGTTTCTAAAGAACTAGAGCATGTGTAGGCAGTTATGAATGGATTAAATAAAATTTTGTTATAGTTAAAGTCATGAAATTATTGATCCACTTGTGTTTACAAACAGGTTGTGTAGTTTCTAAAGAACTAGAGCATGTGTAGGCAGTTATGAATGGATTAAATAAAATTTTGTTATAGTTAAAGTCATGAAATTATTGATCCACTTGTGTTTACAAACAGGTTGTGTAGTTTCTAAAGAACTAGAGCATGTGTAGGCAGTTATGAATGGATTAAATAAAATTTTGTTATAGTTAAAGTCATGAAATTATTGATCCACTTGTGTTTACAAACAGGTTGTGTAGTTTCTAAAGAACTAGAGCATGTGTAGGCAGTTATGAATGGATTAAATAAAATTTTGTTATAGTTAAAGTCATGAAATTATTGATCCACTTGTGTTTACAAACAGGTTGTGTAGTTTCTAAAGAACTAGAGCATGTGTAGGCAGTTATGAATGGATTAAATAAAATTTTGTTATAGTTAAAGTCATGAAATTATTGATCCACTTGTGTTTACAAACAGGTTGTGTAGTTTCTAAAGAACTAGAGCATGTGTAGGCAGTTATGAATGGATTAAATAAAATTTTGTTATAGTTAAAGTCATGAAATTATTGATCCACTTGGGTTTACAAACAGGTTGTAAAGTTTCTAAAAAAAACTAGAGCATGTGTATGCAGTTATGAATGGATTAAATAAAATTTTGTTATAGTTAAAGTCATGAAATTATTGATCCACTTGTGTTTACAAACAGGTTGTGTAGTTTCTAAAGAACTAGAGCATGTGTATGCAGTTATGAATGGATTAAATAAAATTTTGTTATAGTTAAAGTCATGAAATTATTGATCCACTTGGGTTTACAAACAGGTTGTAAAGTTTCTAAAAAAAACTAGAGCATGTGTATGCAGTTATGAATGGATTAAATAAAATTTTGTTATAGTTAAAGTCATGAAATTATTGATCCACTTGTGTTTACAAACAGGTTGTGTAGTTTCTAAAGAACTAGAGCATGTGTAGGCAGTTATGAATGGATTAAATAAAATTTTGTTATAGTTAAAGTCATGAAATTATTGATCCACTTGTGTTTACAAACAGGTTGTGTAGTTTCTAAGGAACTAGAGCATGTGTAGGCAGTTATGAATGGATTAAATAAAATTTTGTTATAGTTAAAGTAATGAAATTATTGATCCACTTGTGTTTACAAACAGGTTGTGTAGTTTCTAAAGAACTAGAGCATGTGTAGGCAGTTATGAATGGATTAAATAAAATTTTGTTATAGTTAAAGTAATGAAATTATTGATCCACTTGTGTTTACAAACAGGTTGTGTAGTTTCTAAAGAACTAGAGCATGTGTAGGCAGTTATGAATGGATTAAATAAAATTTTGTTATAGTTAAAGTAATGAAATTATTGATCCACTTGTGTTTACAAACAGGTTATAAAGTTTCTAAAGAACTAGAGCATGCATAGGCAGTTATGAATGGATTAAATAAAATTTTGTTATAGTTAAAGTAATGAAATTATTGATCCACTTGTGTTTACAAACAGGTTGTAAAGTTTCTAAAGAACTAGAGCATGCATAGGCAGTTATGAATGGATTAAATAAAATTTTGTTATAGTTAAAGTAATGAAATTATTGATCCACTTGTGTTTACAAACAGGTTGTGTAGTTTCTAAAGAACTAGAGCATGCATAGGCAGTTATGAATGGATTAAATAAAATTTTGTTATAGTTAAAGTAATGAAATTATTGATCCACTTGTGTTTACAAACAGGTTATAAAGTTTCTAAAGAACTAGAGCATGCATAGGCAGTTATGAATGGATTAAATAAAATTTTGTTATAGTTAAAGTAATGAAATTATTGATCCACTTGTGTTTACAAACAGGTTGTAAAGTTTCTAAAAAAAACTAGAGCATGCATAGGCAGTTATGAATGGATTAAATAAAATTTTGTTATAGTTAGTCATGAAATTATTGATCCACTTGTGTTTACAAACAGGTTGTGTAGTTTCTAAAGAACTAGAGCATGTGTAGGCAGTTATGAATGGATTAAATAAAATTTTGTTATAGTTAAAGTCATGAAATTATTGTTCCACTTGTGTTTACAAACAGGTTGTGTAGTTTCTAAAGAACTAGAGCATGTGTAGGCAGTTATGAATGGATTAAATAAAATTTTGTTATAGTTAAAGTAATGAAATTATTGATCCACTTGTGTTTACAAACAGGTTGTGTAGTTTCTAAAGAACTAGAGCATGTGTAGGCAGTTATGAATGGATTAAATAAAATTTTGTTATAGTTAAAGTAATGAAATTATTGATCCACTTGTGTTTACAAACAGGTTGTGTAGTTTCTAAAGAACTAGAGCATGTGTAGGCAGTTATGAATGGATTAAATAAAATTTTGTTATAGTTAAAGTAATGAAATTATTGATCCACTTGTGTTTACAAACAGGTTATAAAGTTTCTAAAGAACTAGAGCATGCATAGGCAGTTATGAATGGATTAAATAAAATTTTGTTATAGTTAAAGTAATGAAATTATTGATCCACTTGTGTTTACAAACAGGTTGTAAAGTTTCTAAAGAACTAGAGCATGTGTAGGCAGTTATGAATGGATTAAATAAAATTTTGTTATAGTTAAAGTAATGAAATTATTGATCCACTTGTGTTTACAAACAGGTTGTAAAGTTTCTAAAAAAAACTAGAGCATGTGTATGCAGTTATGAATGGATTAAATAAAATTTTGTTATAGTTAAAGTCATGAAATTATTGATCCACTTGTGTTTACAAACAGGTTGTGTAGTTTCTAAAGAACTAGAGCATGTGTAGGCAGTTATGAATGGATTAAATAAAATTTTGTTATAGTTAAAGTAATGAAATTATTGATCCACTTGTGTTTACAAACAGGTTGTGTAGTTTCTAAAGAACTAGAGCATGTGTAGGCAGTTATGAATGGATTAAATAAAATTTTGTTATAGTTAAAGTCAAGAAATTATTGATCCACTTGTGTTTACAAACAGGTTGTGTAGTTTCTAAAGAACTAGAGCATGTGTAGGCAGTTATGAATGGATTAAATAAAATTTTGTTATAGTTAAAGTCATGAAATTATTGTTCCACTTGTGTTTACAAACAGGTTGTGTAGTTTCTAAAGAACTAGAGCATGTGTAGGCAGTTATGAATGGATTAAATAAAATTTTGTTATAGTTAAAGTAATGAAATTATTGATCCACTTGTGTTTACAAACAGGTTGTGTAGTTTCTAAAGAACTAGAGCATGTGTAGGCAGTTATGAATGGATTAAATAAAATTTTGTTATAGTTAAAGTCATGAAATTATTGATCCACTTGTGTTTACAAACAGGTTGTAAAGTTTCTAAAAAAAACTAGAGCATGTGTATGCAGTTATGAATGGATTAAATAAAATTTTGTTATAGTTAAAGTAATGAAATTATTGATCCACTTGTGTTTACAAACAGGTTGTAAAGTTTCTAAAAAAAACTAGAGCATGTGTATGCAGTTATGAATGGATTAAATAAAATTTTGTTATAGTTAAAGTCATGAAATTATTGATCCACTTGTGTTTACAAACAGGTTGTGTAGTTTCTAAAGAACTAGAGCATGTGTAGGCAGTTATGAATGGATTAAATAAAATTTTGTTATAGTTAAAGTCATGAAATTATTGATCCACTTGTGTTTACAAACAGGTTGTGTAGTTTCTAAAGAACTAGAGCATGTGTAGGCAGTTATGAATGGATTAAATAAAATTTTGTTATAGTTAAAGTAATGAAATTATTGATCCACTTGTGTTTACAAACAGGTTGTGTAGTTTCTAAAGAACTAGAGCATGTGTAGGCAGTTATGAATGGATTAAATAAAATTTTGTTATAGTTAAAGTAATGAAATTATTGATCCACTTGTGTTTACAAACAGGTTGTGTAGTTTCTAAAGAACTAGAGCATGTGTAGGCAGTTATGAATGGATTAAATAAAATTTTGTTATAGTTAAAGTAATGAAATTATTGATCCACTTGTGTTTACAAACAGGTTATAAAGTTTCTAAAGAACTAGAGCATGCATAGGCAGTTATGAATGGATTAAATAAAATTTTGTTATAGTTAAAGTAATGAAATTATTGATCCACTTGTGTTTACAAACAGGTTGTAAAGTTTCTAAAGAACTAGAGCATGCATAGGCAGTTATGAATGGATTAAATAAAATTTTGTTATAGTTAAAGTAATGAAATTATTGATCCACTTGTGTTTACAAACAGGTTGTGTAGTTTCTAAAGAACTAGAGCATGCATAGGCAGTTATGAATGGATTAAATAAAATTTTGTTATAGTTAAAGTAATGAAATTATTGATCCACTTGTGTTTACAAACAGGTTATAAAGTTTCTAAAGAACTAGAGCATGCATAGGCAGTTATGAATGGATTAAATAAAATTTTGTTATAGTTAAAGTAATGAAATTATTGATCCACTTGTGTTTACAAACAGGTTGTAAAGTTTCTAAAAAAAACTAGAGCATGCATAGGCAGTTATGAATGGATTAAATAAAATTTTGTTATAGTTAAAGTCATGAAATTATTGATCCACTTGTGTTTACAAACAGGTTGTGTAGTTTCTAAAGAACTAGAGCATGTGTAGGCAGTTATGAATGGATTAAATAAAATTTTGTTATAGTTAAAGTAATGAAATTATTGATCCACTTGTGTTTACAAACAGGTTGTGTAGTTTCTAAAGAACTAGAGCATGTGTAGGCAGTTATGAATGGATTAAATAAAATTTTGTTATAGTTAAAGTAATGAAATTATTGATCCACTTGTGTTTACAAACAGGTTGTGTAGTTTCTAAAGAACTAGAGCATGTGTAGGCAGTTATGAATGGATTAAATAAAATTTTGTTATAGTTAAAGTAATGAAATTATTGATCCACTTGTGTTTACAAACAGGTTGTGTAGTTTCTAAAGAACTAGAGCATGTGTAGGCAGTTATGAATGGATTAAATAAAATTTTGTTATAGTTAAAGTAATGAAATTATTGATCCACTTGTGTTTACAAACAGGTTATAAAGTTTCTAAAGAACTAGAGCATGCATAGGCAGTTATGAATGGATTAAATAAAATTTTGTTATAGTTAAAGTAATGAAATTATTGATCCACTTGTGTTTACAAACAGGTTGTAAAGTTTCTAAAGAACTAGAGCATGCATAGGCAGTTATGAATGGATTAAATAAAATTTTGTTATAGTTAAAGTAATGAAATTATTGATCCACTTGTGTTTACAAACAGGTTGTGTAGTTTCTAAAGAACTAGAGCATGCATAGGCAGTTATGAATGGATTAAATAAAATTTTGTTATAGTTAAAGTAATGAAATTATTGATCCACTTGTGTTTACAAACAGGTTGTAAAGTTTCTAAAAAAAACTAGAGCATGCATAGGCAGTTATGAATGGATTAAATAAAATTTTGTTATAGTTAAAGTCATGAAATTATTGATCCACTTGTGTTTACAAACAGGTTGTGTAGTTTCTAAAGAACTAGAGCATGTGTAGGCAGTTATGAATGGATTAAATAAAATTTTGTTATAGTTAAAGTCATGAAATTATTGTTCCACTTGTGTTTACAAACAGGTTGTGTAGTTTCTAAAGAACTAGAGCATGTGTAGGCAGTTATGAATGGATTAAATAAAATTTTGTTATAGTTAAAGTAATGAAATTATTGATCCACTTGTGTTTACAAACAGGTTGTGTAGTTTCTAAAGAACTAGAGCATGTGTAGGCAGTTATGAATGGATTAAATAAAATTTTGTTATAGTTAAAGTCATGAAATTATTGATCCACTTGTGTTTACAAACAGGTTGTAAAGTTTCTAAAAAAAACTAGAGCATGTGTATGCAGTTATGAATGGATTAAATAAAATTTTGTTATAGTTAAAGTCATGAAATTATTGATCCACTTGTGTTTACAAACAGGTTGTGTAGTTTCTAAAGAACTAGAGCATGTGTAGGCAGTTATGAATGGATTAAATAAAATTTTGTTATAGTTAAAGTAATGAAATTATTGATCCACTTGTGTTTACAAACAGGTTGTGTAGTTTCTAAAGAACTAGAGCATGTGTAGGCAGTTATGAATGGATTAAATAAAATTTTGTTATAGTTAAAGTAATGAAATTATTGATCCACTTGTGTTTACAAACAGGTTGTATAGTTTCTAAAGAACTAGAGCATGTGTAGGCAGTTATGAATGGTTTAAATAAATAATTGTTATAGTTAAAATAATGAAATTATTGATCCACTTGTGTTTACAAACAGGTTTTAAAGTTTCTAAAAAAAACTAGAGCATGTGTATGCAGTTATGAATGGATTAAATAAAATTTTGTTATAGTTAAAGTAATGAAATTACTGTTCCACTTGTGTTTACAAACAGGTTGTGTAGTTTCTAAAGAACTAGAGCATGTGTAGGCAGTTATGAATGGATTAAATAAAATTTTGTTATAGTTAAAGTAATGAAATTATTGATCCACTTGTGTTTACAAACAGGTTGTATAGTTTCTAAAGAACTAGAGCATGTGTAGGCAGTTATGAATGGTTTAAATAAATAATTGTTATAGTTAAAATAATGAAATTATTGATCCACTTGTGTTTACAAACAGGTTTTAAAGTTTCTAAAAAAAACTAGAGCATGTGTATGCAGTTATGAATGGATTAAATAAAATTTTGTTATAGTTAAAGTAATGAAATTACTGTTCCACTTGTGTTTACAAACAGGTTGTATAGTTTCTAAAGAACTAGAGCATGCATAGGCAGTTATGAATGGATTAAATAAAATATTGTTAAGGTTGAAGTAATAAAATTATTGATCCACGCATAACTAGAGCATGCATAGGCAGTTATGAATAGTTTAACAAAAATATTATTGGCTTGAAAAAATGTTATCAACCTAATCTAAAACTTTTTTCTTTTTGAAATAAATAACAGTAACTATGTTATAACTTGTCATACTATTTAGGTGTGCCCTGGTCACATCTTCGACTCCTCAGGGGGTTGTGACCCTCCTTCTGAAAACCACTAGTTGAGAGTAATCAGATGTGCTAAGTGGATGTAAGCTTTGAAAATATTTACATTTCTATTGATGTTTCCAACAGATCAATTAGAATATGTTATTTCATGGGATTTACCATACTTATATTGGTTAGCATACCTGAAATGTTACTGTTCATTGGTAGCCTTATGGGATGATTAATTTACTTTCAGTTACATGTGGTTGTGTGCTAGTGGCGAATTTTTATCCGTTGGAAAAATGTATCAGACAATTTGCATTAAATTTTGCTATGAAAACTGAATAAAATGTACAAGTGGTAAAATGTTTCCAAGATTATGAACGATTGCCAATCACAATCAAAAAAGTTGTGAATTATGTTCAACTGATTCATGCAATTAAAATGATTGGATGTTTAAGAAATATGTAGTAGCAAAATTTGTTTTAAAGGTGTGGAATTTAAAGTTGTTTCAAAAATGTTTAAGAAATTGTGTCAAATAAAAGTTGGTTCAGGAGTTGCTAATGAAATGAAAAACAAAACAAAACAGGGGACAAACAAAAACTGTCCTAACAGGGGACAAACCATGGATGTATGTGTTTAAGAAATCATGGCTCAGTCCTCTTACTGGAGGTATTTCAGATTACCAAATCATAAAAATAGTGCACCATGAGTTCTTGACAAAAGACCAAAAAAGGTCTAGATTTGTAGCAAAACCATCATGACTTTTGCACAACATTAATACACACACACTCTCATTGCTTCTTCATGATATTTTGGTTAAAAACCACCCAATAATGATGCACCATCCTCCATGTTTCATGTGATATGGTCTTAAGTGACTATTTTCTCTTTCCAAAAATAAAAATTCCTTTAAAGAGTTGTTGTTTACAAACATAGAAAACATCAAAACCACACAGCTGGAATAGGTAAGTGCTATCCCAAACATTGAATTTCAGAATTGTTTCATAGACTGGAATATGTAATGGGGACTTCTTTGAATGTGATGCATTTGTTGTAATCAATAAATAAGATTATTTAAAAAAAATAAACATTGCCAATATGTATGTTTTTATTTATCTTTGTTAAATCTAGCATTACTAGACTGAGAAAATTTCCTTTTTATTCATGTGCTATTTCCGGTGTACCAATAATTTATGTTAAAAATACAGGAGCATCTGCAGCTGGAGGAGCTTTCAAACCTGAAATTTTACGAGAAATGGCAAACAATAATGAAAGGCCAGTGATATTTGCTCTAAGTAATCCAACAATCAAAGCTGAATGCACCGCTGAACAAGCTTATACTAATACAGATGTAAGTGGAATAATAGGTAGGGAACCAATAAAAAAGGTTCAAAAAGGCCTCAAAATGACAATCTGGGAACAACTAGAAATTTATAAAAATAAAAATAATATCATTAACGAACAAATACAAATAAAATCAAAAACCGATAAATTATTCAATCTAATAGACAATATTAACCCCAAAACAAACTTTAAAAACTCGCACAGTGCAGTGAATCTAAAAATAGAACATAACGGTACACCAAGGTCAACGGGAAATCCACTCAGCTCCCAGTCTACAACAACCCTGTTCAGTATGCCCGAAGATAATGACAAGGACAGCCATTGAAAGTTAACTCGCATAAAAAAAAAACAACTAAGATTCTTGTTTAAGTACATAAGTGAAAGTGATATATATATATATATATATGTGTGTGTGTGTGTGTGTGTGTGTGTGTGTGTGTGTGTGTGTGTGTGTGTGTGTGTGTGTGTGTGTGTGAAGTTATTATTATTATGTGTAAATAATTTTTTCTACCACTAAGTGCAACAATTTTACCTTTTGTAATGAGGCACCTTTCGGTCATTTGACCATTGTCGAATCACTGAATTACTTTTCTCCATTTTTCTGGTGTGGGTGTTCGGTCCGTGATGTTGGTATTTGTTGACGTCATACATATTTCTTCTTGAGCCGCGTGTATTATGTTTTTGAATAGTACGTTGTCTGCATATGTTGTCTGTAGGTTCATTAAATTGTTGTGTATGTTTTTATAAATATGGTATTTTTCTAGTGAGTTTAGTTCTATTGGGTTTTTATTTATTTCAAGTATGATTAGTTTATTTTCGTAATTTGTTTATTCATGTTTATGTGATATTAGGTGTGCTGCAACATTTGATGCTGAAAATAACCTAACCATACTTGAAGTAAATGATAACCCAATAGAGCTAAACTCACTAGAAAAATACCATATCTATAAAAACATACACATCAATATCATGAACCTACATAGACAACATATGCAGACGACGTACTATTCAAAAACATTATAAACACGGCTCAAGAAGAAACATGCATGACGTCAACAAATACCAACATCACGGACCGAACAACCACACTAGAAAAATAGAGAAAATTAATTCAGTGATTCGCCAATTGTCAAGTGACTGAAAGGTGCCTCATCACATAAGGTAAAGTCATTGCATTTAGTGGTAGAAAAAATTCTTTACAATTAATAATAATAACTTCATAAAGTCAGTGCACAGAAAAATAATGCACAACGTGAGATATCACGATATATATATATATATACATACAGTAAACTCCCGATTACCCGTGGAATAGGGTGGCCCGGCAACGCCGGATAACCGAATTCCCCGGATAATCCGCTATGAACAAAGAATACGCAAAACGATCGATAATCGATACCATAAGTTACACAAATAATGACCCCGGTTAATGAAATTCACAAATAATCTTCAGAGTACAAAATAAATACAGAAAATAATTTAAAATGTCGATGTATTTTACAGATTATAACATGTACATTTATATGTCTTAACTATTTACAATACATACATAAGTATATGTCAAAAGTAAGTATGTATGTACATATGTAATTTCCTTTACACATAATACTTTCACTTTTTAACAAAACAATCTGTCACTTTCGTCTGTTTTTTGTGAGCATTGATTTAGCTTTAATGTGCGATCTAAGTTTTTTCAGAACCATTTTGTCGCACAGTGAAGAGTCGTCTTGCTCTAATTATTGTGTCCGTTGTTTTCATCTCAAAAATTGTATTTCTACCATATACAGGTTTGTTTGGGACATTAAAACAGTGTATTAGACATTAAAATGTTTTATTTATTGGTTTTCAATAAAAAAAAGGAAATTTACAAAAAATAAAATTCAATAAAAAGGACATAGAAATAAAAATAACGCATAAAAACTTAAACTACCTACTACTAAAATAACCACTCAATGTTCAACTCGGAATGTTTGTTTCTACTTGTGTCACAAAGTCATAAAGATCGATAATGTATATGACAGACATGGATAATGCATATGTCACGTCCTAGACTATTTATAGCCGGGATTAGCTGACATTTGTTTACAATCTTATGATACAGATTAGGTTTTCGGGCGTCCAAGCATTTTGTCATTGTCTCTTATATACAGTAGTCTGTTCCCACCTCGAGTTGGTTCATTCACTCTAATAGGACAGTTATCATTTAGCTTTGCGTTATCTGAGAAAGCTTAGTTTATTTTTATGATCGGGTGCCGCATTGAGTGGTTAAAAAAAACAATAATGAATCTGATTGGAATAAAAATTGGATATTTGTAAAAGAATCGCAGACCCCAGATAATCCGCAAACCGGTTAATCCGCACACGGACAATCGGGAGTTTACTGTATATATACAGTGAAACCTGTTTAAGCCGGAATCCATTGGGACCGGAATTTTTTTCCTTCTAATACAGGTTTCCGGCTTATACAGTAGTAGTGTACTGTATGATGGTAATACCATCACGAAACTTTTGCCGAGTCTGTTTTTAGCGTTGGGGTGAGGGTAGGCTGTGGGGATTCTTAGCTATAAGACTGTTCTTTCTACTGATCAGCTGTATGGCGCTGTACCAACACCACATACATAACGGACAATTAATTGTCATAGTGTATACATTTGTTCTAATACAGTATTTAATTTAATTATTTATTTCCGATTAAGCACTGACTGTTTATTTCCTACAGAGATAACACTTCAACATATAAAGCAAGTGTATTTAAGTCACAAGAAAACTATCACATTCTAACGTCTAAATAAACGTCATTCAACAGTAATATCGGTTATCTTGATTGCCTAATGATAGTCTGTAGCCTGTGCCCTGTGACGTCACAACTCGCAAACTTGTTTTCTAGGTGGTGTTGGCTATGCACACTACAGAAATAGTAGGCTTACGTAAAAGTAAAAGAAAATCAATTTGGCTTGAAAAAATCTAGCATTGACTTTTGTTTTAAAAGATTACTTTTACTTGCTTGTGTTTTAGTTATTGTTTTTAGTTGTAACAAATGGTGACGCATTTCCGGGCTGTTAATATGTACCGTGAAATCTTCTAACTCACAAATTTTCATTAAAGCCTCTCCAAATATTTTTATTTTGTTTTCTACGACTGGTCCGTCTTCAATTTCTTCTTTTTCTTCTATTTGTTTTTAATGAAGCGGTCTCTCGACTTTCAATATGTCAATCAATATGTCTGGCCGTGGATGTTTGTAAACCATTCATTGCGTTATCTTGAAGGAAACGAGTGCTGACACATAGCCTATCGTAAATTATGGTTGTTTGTATACCATTGTGTTATCTTGTGCATATCAGCAATCCTTAACGTTGTTACAGAGTTCTCAGAAATAAATACGATTCGTTAATTACAATTAAGCAGACCTATCTGTGAATTTTCTTATGGTAAAAAAATATATTATATACTGTATTTTATCTACACGGAAGTCATTTTAACTTTATATTTTACAGCATGTATATGATCAGATTTTCCAGCTTATGCAGAACTAAGACATAGTAAATACGTATTACTCATCCTTTTGCTTATTCCGCTTCCACGTTAGACAGTTTCCGGCTTATGAAGGTTATTAACCAGGTAAATTAAATAGGCGACAGTCGGGACTTTTAAAGTTTTCCACGATAGACGGGATTCCGCCTAACACAGGGTCCGTCTAAGACAGGTTTCACTGTATAAATATAAGTTATTATTGTTAACAATTATTCCACCACTAAGTGCAATTATTTTTACCTTAAGTGGTGAGGCACCTTTCGGTCACTTGACCATTGTCGAATCCCTCTGTCATCACAGTGATTCGACAATTGTCAAGTGACCGAAAGGTGCCTCATCACATAAGGTAGAAATAATTGCACTTAGTGGTGGAATAATTGTTTACAATTAACAATAATAACTTTGTAAAGTCAGTGCTATGGAATAAAAGTGGACAACATGAAATATCACGATATATAAATATATATATATATATATATATATGAAGTTGATATATTACTATTGTAAATACTTTTATCCACCACTAAGTGCAATAGTTTTACCTTGTTGTGATGAGGCACCTTTCGGTTCGTGATGTTGGTATTTGTTGACGTTACACATATTTTCTCTTGATCCGCGTGTATGATGTTTTTATATAGTATGTCTTCTGTATAAGTGGTCTGTAGGCTCATTAAATTGTGTGTGGTTTCATAAATGTGGTATTTTTCTAGTGAGTTTAATTCTATTGGGTTATTATTTATTTTAAGTATGGTTAGGTTATTTTCATAGTTTGTTATTTCATGTTAATGAGATATTAGGTGTGCTGCAACATTTGATACTTTTGTATTTTTATTTTTGAATGCTCTGTAATGTTCTTTGAATCTTATTTTAAATGATCTGGTTGTTTTCCCTATGTAAAATGCATTGCAGTCATTCTGGGATCCCATGGGGAGTCCAGTTGTTTGTTGATAGTATTTATTGTTAAATTGGAAGTAATTTTGGTTACATATGTGTTTTGTTAGTGTTGTGATACTATTTATTGTGTTTTCTTTTTCGTTATTGTGTATTAGTTTGTTTTTCATTATTTCTATGGTTTCTTCTATTGGGATACTAGGGGGTACATGTTAGTTATGTCATAACTTATTATTTTAGTGTTGTTGTTCGTTTCTATGTTTTTTATTTTATTAATTAATTCATATCCATTTTTTATATTGTATGTGTTGTTGATTTGTATTTTAGATCTTATTATTTTGTCTAGTATTTTTGCGATTATGTAGGATGGTGCTATTTTGAGTTTTACTAGTGGTCTAAATCATGTCGGGTTTGTAGATTTTTGGTATGCCTGTTAATATTGGTGCTTATGGTTTGAATGGGTAAAGTCTTGTGTGGTATTTTAGTTTATTGTTATAGTTTAGGGTATTCCTGTGTGTGACTATTAGGTTTTTTATTGTATTAAGGTATTTGTTAGTTGGGTCTGGGATTTGTTCGTATTTATTTTCTTTTATGTGGTTAGTCATTAAATACACCAATAACAAAATAGAAAAACTAACAAAAATATACAACAAAGAATACTACACTCCAACATACAAACCAAACAACAAAATAATAAAATATCTTAATAACACAAACCACAAAACAAATACAGAAAAACATAACCTATCAGGAGTTTACAAAATTACATGTAATGACTGCAATGCATTTTACATAGGGAAAACGACCAGATCATTTAAAATAAGATTCAAAGAACATTACAGAGCATTCAAAAATAAAAATACAAAAGTTTCAAATGTTGCAGCACACCTAATATCACATTAACATGAAATAACAAACTATGAAAATAACCTAACCATACTTGAAATAAATAATAATCCAATAGAATTAAACTTACTAGAAAATACCACATTTATAAAAACACACACAACAATTTAATGAACCTACAGAGCACATATACAGAAGACATACTATATAAAAACATCATACACGCACATCAAGAGAATATGCGTGTAACGTCAACAAATACCAACATCACGAACCGAACATCTACACCAGAAAAATATCAGTGATTCGACAATGATCAAGTGACCGAAAGGTGCCTCATCACAACAAGGTAAAATTATTGCACTTAGTGGTGGATAAAAGTATTTACAATAGTAATATATCAACTTCATAAAGTCAGTGCAACGGAAAAATAATGGACAACGTAAAATATCAACATATATATATTTTACGTTATCCATTGTTTTTCCGTTGCACTGACTTTATGAAGTTAATTTATTACTATTGTAAGTAATTTTATCTACCATTAAGTGCAATGATTTTACCTTGTGTGATAGGCACCTTTCGGTCACTTAACCATTGTCGAATGGATACAAAGTGACCGAAAGGTGCCTCATCACACAAGGTAAAATCATTGCACTTAAGGGTGGATAAAATTACTTACAATAGTAATATATTAACTTCATATATATATATATATATATATATATATATATATATATATATATATATATGAAGTTAATAAATTACTAATTTTGAGTAATTTTATCCACCATTAAGTGCAATAATTTTACCTTGAGTGATGAGGCACCTTTCGGTCTTTGACCATTGGTCAAAGACCGAAAGGTGCCTCATCACTCAAGGTAAAATTATTGCACTTAATGGTGGATAAAATTACTCAAAATTAGTAATTTATTAACTTCATAAAGTCAGTGCAACGGAAAAACAATGGATAATATTAAATATCAAGAATATATATATATATATATATATATATATATATATATATATATATATATATATATATATATATATATATAGATTTTTTGGACTAGGAGACTGACAGACTTACCTTGGTAAGAGTCCACTCTGTAGTCTTGAAATAGAAACACATAAAAGCACTTAAACAATGATATATTTCAACCACACAGTGGTCTTTGTCAATCGAAGAGAAAACACAAAAAGAAATATGAGAGAATGAAATAAAATAATTGTAATCACAGATTGTGTAGAGTAGAAATCAGATGTCACAGATGCGCAGATTAAAGATATATATATTGTTTCCATGAACATACGAGTGATTATAGTTTATATAAGTCTGTCAGGGGAAAAGAGATAAGGCTATTTGGGGGGGGGGGAAATGGATTTATCTGATGTTGAGGTTAGGGGATTCTCTGGACTTGGTATACCACTGGTATGATAGTTCCCACCTTCTCAGTTCTGAGGGATTGCAATCAGGGGGGAGTGATTTAATTATTTTTGTGGTATAGCAGTCATCAAAAGTTGTGATGTTGTGACTCGCGGCATGTTGAGCTGTTGGTCTATCCATATTCATAATTTTAACATCATGTCTGTGGCCATTCATTTTGATATTCAGACCATCCGTGGTCAGGCCTAAGTACTGTGCTGAGCAAAGTTTACGTAGCTGGTATATGACATTTATCGATGTACAATTATGATGACCCTGTATTTTGAAGACAATTTTTGTTGTTTGGCTGTTGAAACTATTTGCTGAGGGGTGTATTGGACATGTCTTGCATCTAGGTCTATTGCAAGGGAAGGAGCCATGAGGAAGTTTGTGTGGTTTCTCTGCATCAGGGTCTGGTAGTTTAGGATGTACTAGGATGTTTTTCAAGTTGGGAGGTTGCTTGTACCAAATTTGCGGTGAATCGGTGAAAAGATTTTTGGTGTGGACGGAAGCTTGAAGATATTTGAAGCCATCTCTCAATTTCTTGTTGAGTTTATGTAGACCAGGATGGTAGTCTGTTATTAAAGACAGTTTATTTTGTTCTGTTTGTGGTTTATAGTGAACCGAGGATTGTGCTGAATGAATTTGTTTTTCAATGAGTTTTTTTGGGTATCCTCTTCTCTGGAAGGCTGTTGATATCTTTCTATTAAAATCTTCCAATTCCCTATCATTCGAACAGATTCTCTTACCCCTGATTGCTTGACTGTATGGAATGGATCGTTTTATGTTTATTGGGTGGTTGCTGTCGAAATGGAGATATTGTAGGTGGTTTGTCGGTTTGATGTGAATTCCTGTGTTGATATTTCCATCCTGGAGTGTTACCTCTACATCCAAAAAGGTGATGGCTGATGTAGATTTCTCCCAGGTAAATTGAAGTGTGGAGAATTGTGTCAGGCTGTCTAAAAATGCCTCAAGTGTTGAAGCACCCTGTGTCCAAATTAGGAAGATGTCATCTTTATATCTATACCAACATATGACATTTTCATCATTATTTTTGTAAATTAGATTATCATTTTGTTTCTTTAAAATATTATAATTAAGTTTATCAACAGTTTTCTTTTTATAGCCATTCTCAATTGCAATTTGATAGATAATGTTTTTCTCTCTAATTTTTTTTTTTTTTTTTTTTTTTTTTTGTTTCTTCCCAAATAGTTTTATCTCTTTTCCCCTGACAGACTTATATAAACTATAATCACTCGTATGTTCATGGAAACAATATATATATCTTTAATCTGCGCATCTGTGACATCTGATTTCTACTCTACACAATCTGTGATTACAATTATTTTATTTCATTCTCTCATATTTCTTTTTGTGTTTTCTCTTCGATTGACAAAGACCACTGTGTGGTTGAAATATATCATTGTTTAAGTGCTTTTATGTGTTTCTATTTCAAGACTACAGAGTGGACTCTTACCAAGGTAAGTCTGTCAGTCTCCTAGTCCAAAAAATCTATATATATATAAACACATAAAAGCACTTAACCAATGATATATTTAAACCACACAATGGTCTTTGTCAATCAAAGAGAAAACACAAAAAGAAATATGAGAGAATGAAATAAAATAAATATAAGTTGTAATCACAGATTGTGTAGAGTAGAAATCAGATGTCACAGATGCACAGATTAAAGATATATATATATATATATATATATATATATATATATATATATATATATATATATATATATTGTTTCCATGAGCATACGAGTGATTATAGTTTATATAAGTCTGTCAGGGGAAAGAGATTGGAAAAGCCTGATGAGGCTATTAGGGAAAAAAATGAATGGATTTATCTGATGTTGAGGTTAGGGGATTCTCTGGACTTGGTATACCGCTGGTATGATAGTTCCCATCTTCTCAGTTCTGAGGGATTGCAATCAGGGGGGAGTGATTTAATTATTTTTGTGGTATAGCAATTATCAAAGTTGTGATGTGACTTGTAGCATGTTGAGCTGTTGGCCTATCCATATTCATAATTTTAACATCATTTCTGTGGTAATTCATTCATATTCCTTCACTAATCTTTACCAACAAAAACTAACCTAAATATATATATATATATATATATATATATATATATATATATATATATATATATATATATATATATATATATTTAGGTTAGTTTTGGTTGGTAAAGATTATTTAGATTTTTTGGACTAGGAGACTGACAGACTTACCTTGGTAAGAGTCCACTCTGTAGTCTTGAAATAGAAACACATAAAAGCACTTAAACAATGATATATTTCAACCACACAGTGGTCTTTTCAATTAAGAAAACTGTGTGGTTCAAGACTACAGAGTGGACTCTTACCAAGGTAAGTCTGTCAGTCTCCTAGTCCAAAAAATCTATATATATATATTAGGGATGGGCCGATTCCTAAAATTTTCGATTCCGATTCCGATTCTAAAATTTTCCGTTCGATTCTCGATTCTTTAGTCGATTCTCGATTCTTTAGTCGATTCTCGATTCTTTCAAGTTATATTACCTCACATGCTAGTTCTCTAATAATTAATTTAGTTAACATCTTGGTCATATGGCCAAACCTTTTAAAAGTTCTGTTTTAATGTAATAGGCTCATAAAACCTTCAATCTTGATTTATCAATAGGAATTTTTAAAAGCATAAAAACATATAGATAATAGTAATGACTTATTTTAAAGTTAAAAATTTGAACTTTACTATTTTATGATGTTTGAAAAAATACCTAAGCCTATTTACATTGTCTCTCAAAACAAAACAAAAATTAAAAACAAACGAACAACATAAACAGTAAAAAATTAATACAAATAGGATAGTTTTTAATATTTAAAAGTCTGGCAGGTAATGTACATTTCTGTTCAAAAACACAAACATTTGAAGACGTTGTGGGTTAAGATAGTTTTATCGCTTTTCATATATAAGTCCTGAAGTTGAGAAATTTTTTTCAGAAAACACTGTTGTGGGTGGGCAGACTTTTTTTGCAATTGCACTCAATGAGTGTATTTGGCACCTTGCACTGCCCAATACTTCCCAACATCACAATCTGGACTGGTTAATGGTTCCCCCAGATAATTGTTTACTTCTTCTTCTACTGTCAATTCCACTGGGGTACCTTCTTCCTCAACATTCTGGACTAGTAAGGCATACCTTCTCCACATCTGGTGGGACCTTTTTTCTGCAGGTGTCTGGAACAAGTGCAACTGATTCAGGCCTATTTTGTATTTATTACTCAATCCCAGTCGATTTTTAACCGACTATCGCTTGTAGGTCCTGTGTCTGAGGATAAAGTTTCTTCAAGTATAGATCTTTTTTGTTGATAACTTTGGGCCAAATGAATTTTGTTAAGTGCTTTTTCATATTTGATATATTATGTGGTTTTCCACCGTCAGTTTCTATTAACCGTCATCGAATTGACGCTACGGCCAGTATCCTGAACCGAATACCGTCGGGCCTCTTAACGCTTTATGTTTATTAGTACTACTCAGCTGGTGTTGCTACTTTTGGAAATATTAAGGCGCAGTATTTAACAAGCTTTACACTACTTACAGATGTAATTACGATGGTTTTTGTTTGATAGATAAACGCCGACGGGATTAAAAACATGATGTTATTCTAAGAGCTTTTTGTCCGTAGTTACGGGCCGACACACATATTTGTTATAACGTATTGTAATGATTTTCACTACTGTTTTCAAAATTTCACAAAACCTTAAAAGTAAGTCGGAAATATTTACTAAATATTTAGTTGTAAAATAATCCTTAAAAACGGACTTGGTTAAAGTTAAGTACAAACATTAGTACACTTAGATAAACTCATCCTTACTAGGAAGTAAATTATAACGTAAATTCCTTAACAAGTAAATTATTTGGTGTTAAACTTTTACTTAATATGAAACTTGGATAGTATTTACTGTACCTGTAGCAATAATTATCAGAGAGAGAATATATTACACTTTAGTTCTACATTCAAAATATTTATAAACTCACAAATCAATCACATCTGACACGTTTACGTGTCTTAGTGATAGGCGCCAAAACACTTTTATCACCATTATTTGGGTAACCGGGACAAGAAATTATGGTTTTGTTGTTTCTTGCTAACAGAAAAAATATCAAAACAGTGTTGCACAGATAATAAAATTTAATTAAATCAAAAACAATGTCGGGCCAATTGGTCCGACGGAGTTCATTTACGTTTCATTTACGGTAGGAAAAAACTATGTTGGGCCAGTTGGTCCGACATGTATTTATAAATATTATGATAAGAAACGTATATTCATAATTAGATATGATAGGGGAACAAAGTATAAGAACACATTATTTAAAAATGAGCTTAAAATATTTTGGCAATTCTCTATGAAAACGCCGATATTGTGGCTGGGAGCTAAACTATGAAGGTGTAGTGACGCGTTCGCTTTGTTAAACTACACGAACTATTTCACCTGTAAGTTTATATTACTGTACATTATTTTGCTACATTTTTAGCTACTGTGCGGATCTGTTTATCATGTAATAAATAGTTTCATTTACTATTACAATCGTGTTTATTTTCTTTTCGCTCCCAAATATATTACATTACTGTGAGAGTGATATCTGTCTATATTATAATTTATTGAGGTTGTTTCGGAGGAATAATACAGTGTTTCTGTTATCCGTCTATTCCCACAACCATTATGGCCACGGTTAATCGAGTTTTTAGTGTACTTTTTTTGTGTTTTGTTTTAACATCTATAAATCAGTGGCAGTAAGACACGTGGGAGAGACAGAGAGAGTATCGAACCCGCTCTAGTGAGAGAGAGAGAGAGAGAGAGAGAGAGAGAGACGAGCGATAACAAACGACCAGAAATGGTTACGATCTTGATTGCTGTTGCTTCGTAAATAATAATATTTTCGTTATATTTTCGTTCACTTTTATAATTTAATTCATTCAAATCAACTAATACATAAATAAGACATAGTTTGTAATTAATTATTTTTCCAATAAATTACTCCACACAGATATATTAATAGTTAACAAAATAGGAATCGGAATCGACACTTTTGTGATAAAGAATCGAGTATCGACGATTCCTCGATACCACCTAGAATCGACGATTCCTGGAATCGAGAATCGGAATCGGCCCATCCCTAATATATATATATATATATATATATTATAACTTATCTTTTGTTTTAATTAAATCTATATTTAATGTTATTTATTTACCTTACCTATTAATGTCACACCTTCAGGTTTATAAAAGAATTAACAATCTTATCAATTTTTAAACATCACTTGCATTTATTCTCTTCAATCAACTCTACACATTATTCCAAATTTATATTAATATTGTGCAGTGACAGGATTGATATCTTAACTAAATTTACAATGATAAAAGATGGACTTCTGAGGCTTTAGATTTCTAATAGAATAACATAAATATATATATATATATATATATATATATATATATATATATATATATATATATATATATATGTATATATATATATATGTATGTATATATATATATATATATATATATATATATATATATATATATATATATATATATATATATATATATATATATAAAGAACTAAGTCAAAATACAAATACAAGAATTATAATTGAATTTACAATTCAAAGCTTTTCGTTGGCTAACAGTACCAATATCATGAGGAATATTAAACAATTAAAATTAACATATGTGCAAATTAGATCAAATAAATAGCTATGCCAAATTAATTACAATGTTGTTAAACTTTTATTTTGCTGCCCTAACATTACAAACACTGAATATATTATCAAATTTAGATTTTACTTGTATTTGTTCATTGATCAACTCATTATTAGTATTATATTTATATATTTCTAAAGCTTCATAAATATTCATTCTCAGGCCTTTGTTAATTTCTTTTACAAGTATCATATGATCTATATTAGGAAATATGTGATTATTATTAATACAATGACTACCAAAATTTGAGTTATAAATTTATGGCTTTTTATATGCATTAAAATGCTCTTTATATCTATCTTTAAGTTTTTTCTTAGTTTGTCTTATATAAACTTTATTACAATAATCACATTCTAATTTACATACACTGTTTTTTTCATGCTATTAATAATATTATTATTCATTATATTTATTAATTTATTATTAGTATTATATGCGAATTTTATGTTGCTACCTTTAAACAATTTTGTGATATATTTTACTTCATTACCAAAAAATGTAAATGAAGTCCATATGACATTTTCATCATTATTTTTGTAAATTAGATTATTATTTTGTTTCTTTAAAATATTATAATTAAGTTTATCAACAGTTTTCTTTTTATAGCCATTCTCAATTGCAATTTGCTAGATAATGTTGTTCTCTCTTATTTTGTTTTCATTATTCATAGGTATTTTTTGATTATACGGATGGTTAGAATTATTAGGTATAATTTGGTTAGTTTGTATCGGTTTACGATATTTGTTAAATTCAAATTCATTATTATGTCTTATAATTGTTATATCTAGAAAGTTGATCTTATTATTTTTCTCCATTTCATAAGTAAAATTAATATTTTTATTTATCTCATTTATTTTATCTAAAATAGTTGTTAAGTTTTTACCATTATTATTAGATATATACAAACCATCATCTACATATCTAAACCAATAACCGTTTTTATCAAATGACTATATAATTTTATTTATTTTATCATCTATATATTGTAAAAATATTTCAGATATTATATTCGATAAGGGAGAACCCATGGCAAGACCATCTTCCTGTTTGTAAATTTTATTATTATATGAAAAATAATTTTGATTTAATATTATTTTTAGTGTATTTATAATTTCTAATATTAATTTTCTATCTTTTTCACTTTGCTCTAATCTAGATTTTATAATATTGAGAGTTTTTTTTATAGGAATATATTATAAAAGATCTATTATTATAAGATGGAATATATTATAAGATATATTATATTTTTTTTAGTGTATATCATTAAAATTCATATTAGTTCCGTAGAACTGAGTGATATATTCATATAAATATTTAAAATTTTTTGTTTTAGGGAAGATGTGTATTTTCAAGTGGATCTCCTTTTCCTCCAGTAAAATTTGGCGATAAAACATATTATCCTGGACAAGGAAATAATGCTTATATCTTCCCTGGAGTTGCACTCGGTGTTATTGCAACTGGAATTCATCATATTACAGAAGATATTTTTCTAATTGCTGCACAAGTATGTAATAATAGTAATCAATTCGTTATAGTACTTATGGTTTTTTGAAATATTTTAATTCAATTTTCATTAAAAAAATTATTAATGTTTTAGTTTATTGGCTCCCTGCTAGCCTAAAATATTTTATTTTGTTTTTGGTAACCTAAAAGTGAATAAACATTTAATGTTGTAGAACATTTATTAATCTTACTAAATATATATAGAATTTACAAATTAAAAGCTACTTGCCATTTGAAGTTTGCTTTAGATTTTAGGCTCGTACTATTATTGTTCATTTTTTATGTACTCAAGAATACACTAATTATAAAAATATTAATTTATTGTATTCTACACTAAATACACTACTGACCAACATCAAGTAAAATCTATACAGAGCCAACGTAAAAACTGCTAAAGCGATCTGCTCTATTATGTATAGACATCAGGCAGAAGGTCAATGAGACACAATATCTCATCATTTATGCTGTAAATTTTGAGAGTTGGTAAATCAAGTCTTGTGTGTGACAAATCAGAAAATAAACTCTTTTACCATTAACAACAAACTGATGACTAACAAGAGCGTTGATCAATAACTGATTCTGGTAATACTGGTTACAGACCAAATCCTGTGATCTTGATCTGAACACAGAGAATACTTGAAAGCCAATCACTAGTGCCACTGAAACAAATAACTTTTACTTTGCTTTACTTCCTTGCACAGGCATCCAGCTTTAAGAGTAGCCGATAGCCCGATGTCCACAGTATATTATTTTTGCCAGCCCCCAATGCTTCTTGTTTATGACAATATTTTGCCATGTTGGCACTTTGGCTCTCAGAAATTCCCTCATTGGTATGGGGTACGTGCAGTCAAACAAAATATGCTTTACGCTTTCGTCTTCACCCTCACAAAGTGCACAGATAGGAGAATTCGAAAGACTAAATCTAAATAAATATTCCTCCGTCACTAGATGGCCGGATCTTGCTCGAGCTGCAGAAGCTGCAATCGGACGTGCAACTTCCCTGAATTTGTCCTCTCTCAACAGTTCAGGCTGAAATTGAAAAAGGTGTCGACCTGTGGCCTCTTCTTTCCAAGATTCAGTCCAACATTTAGGAAAGCATTTATTTGCCAAAGCTTTTACAATACATGAGTGGATACTTGGCTTCAAATGTTGGATACATATGGGATGCCGCTTTAGCTGTTTCATCAGCCCTCTCGTTTTCTGGTATTCCACAATGCGCGGGTACCCATTGAAGAGTTATGTTCTTCAGGTTGTTAGCAAATTTTCTTATTTCAGCAATGCGAAAGGAGTAGTCCCTTTTGGATGAATTTAGGAGAGTCTGGAGGGCAGATCTGGAGTCAGTGAATATGCATATTTTCTCCTCCTTTGTTTCGAAGCAACTTGCCAACGCAGCATTTAGCGCCAGAAGCTCTGTGTCCATACTAGAGTGCGGGTTTCCAGGGACGTAAAAGCAGATATAAGTAGATTCGTTGAAAAAACTTGCTCCAGATGTTCTCTTTTGTTGGTCAAGTGAGCTATCAGTGTAAATTCTAACTAACATGATCATTGCAGCTGGTATGTATCATTTCTAACGTTTCAGTTTTAAGAACTACTGGGTGGTCATGCTTGCTCCTTCTGCTTGGCAGGTTCAAAGTAATTTTTATTCCTGACCAGGTAGTGGGCGACTCGCAATAAAAAGCAGGTATATGCTTGGGGACAGAATTTGGCAACATGGCAGGCAAATAATTTGTTTTGTAACTGAAGGATTCTTTAGCTTGGTTAATACCATTTCCTGCATTGTGAAGAGGATGAGGAGGTTGCAGAGTCCTTATATCCAGAAACTTCGACCAGATCCGTTTGTCAGTATAGAGCATGATGGGTATCACACCTAATTCCACCTCTATTGCAGCAATTGGGGGGGGGGGGGATTTAGTACATCCCAGGCAAAAACGAAGGGCCCTGGATTGCTCTGATCTTGTTTAAATGTGTCTTTGCGGCTGAACCCCAGACTTCACAGGTATAGGTGGCTCTAGATCTGACAAAAGCTAGGTAAAACGTTTTTAGGGTGGATGTGTCTGCTCCCCATTCCTTGCTAGCAACAGCCTTAAGTCCAGTCAATCTCGAGGCACACTTTTCCATAACATACACTATATGGGGTCCCCGCCTGAGTTTTGGGTCCAGCACCACTCCCAACAATTTGGGGTTTGAGTTGTGTTTATCTCTCCCATTTATGGTGAGTTTAGGGGTAAAATTGGCTAGATGATTTTGTCGAGAGAAAAATGAACATTCGTTTTTTTCCGTTGAAATTCTTAAAGACCACTTTGCACTCCAGTTTGATATGGCAACAAGGACTGCTTGAATTCTTTCTCTTGCTTGTTCTTGGTCTTTGGCGGTAATCCATATGGTTTGGTCATCGGCATAAGACATGCCATGGACATCAGGAGTGAGACTGCCGGTCAGGTCATGTAGAGCTATGTTGAAGAGACTAGGACAAATAATTCCACCTTGTGGAATTCTGTTTTCAACTGCATACTCCAATGAGACAGCGTAATTACCCAAAAAAACTATGTGACGGTCCACTAAAGTTGGTAACAAATTGCAACATTTTCCCTCTAATACTAAGCTTCATGCATTGGAGGATGATAGTTGGATGAGGTATTATATCGATTGCAGTTTTAAAGTCAATCATTACTGCTGTAGTAGACATCTTCTTGTTAAAGCCTCGATAGATCTCATTTGTGAAGAATAGGAGTGCATCTGTCGTGCTATGTTGGCGTCTGAAGCCAAACTGATGTTTACATTGCAAATTGTTTGTTTCAAGTTTCCATGAAAGCCGATTGTTGACTAGACGCTCCATCAGCTTGCCCAGGCATGACATTAAAGAAATGGGGCAGTAATAAGAGCCAGTTGACGATGCAACTTTCCCGGGCTTCAGAAGGAGGATCACTTTGGCAGTCTTCCATTTTTTCGGAATGTTACCTGAGGCCCATACTAGGTTGAACAATGATTTTGGTTTTCATTTCCATAGAGCAGTGAGTTATCTCATTATGAATGTTATCAGAACCAGGAGCTCTTTAATTTCTCAATACCGTCCATCAGTTCATTCATCAAAAATGGATGATCGTCGGGATCGGTCCAATGAAATAGTAGTTTCATTCTACATGTTAAAAATTGTTCCTCCCTTGTTAAATATTTAGGCCATTATTTCTGCGGTCTGATTTTTCCGAGTAACATTTACCAAATTCTTTAGCTTTATCCTTTTCATTCAATAGCAGGAGACCATCTTGGCTCTTGATGGCATTTATCTTTTTTGATGTTTCTCCATTTGTCGCTTTAAACTTCTTCCAGGTTGTATTTGAAGGAGTACTAATATTCATGGATCCGATGAACTCTCTCCAGGATTTTCTCTTGGCCTCAATGACAGCTCTTCGTAGTTTAGCGTTGCACTTATTGTATTCAAACATTGTGTTGTATTGTAAACAAATAACTTTGAATAAAAAAAGTTGAACTTTGAATTATCCATAATTATTTTACATATAAAATAGTTCAAGGGACCGACCCAAAAGCTAGTATTATTGGCAATTTTGAATTAAAGTGTGTATATGTACATATCACATGGAGAGAATGAGTGATTACTTACTACATTTTACGCCAGACAGTTTTATGTACTGTATAAAATTTTGTAACTTGGTCTTCTACTTGTTATATTTTGTGACCATACTTCATGTCAGATTATTTTATTCCATAGTAGATTTTTTCAAACACTAATTGAATCTAGCATAATTTTAAAACCCACCAACCACTATCGTCCAACTACATGAAAAAATAACCATGGAGCATGAAGCAACCTTTATTCACCAAATTGATCCAAAACCTTCAAGAACAGCACAAGTGTTGCCTAAACTGAACTGAGGTCATATAGAACTTGTTTCTACCGGAGTCTAACTGATTTTGCTTCTCTTTACTTAGATGTATTTGTAAAACTGTGTAAATAATATAAAATGAAATGAAATAAAATCTTACAACTGTTTCAGTACTTTTTATTTTAGCACATACAGTATGTGTGTGCATGCATGCATGCGTGTGTGTGTGTGTGTGTGTGCGTGCATGGGCGTGTGTGTGCATGCGTGGGCGTGTGTGTGTGTGTGTGTGAGTGTGTGTGTGCGTGCGTGGGCGTGTGTGTGTGTGTGTGTGTGTGTGTGTGTGTGTGCATGCATGCATGCGTGTGTGTGTGTGTGCGTGCGTGCATGTGCGTGGGCATGTGTGGTTATTACTAGTCTTTAATCAATTTATTAAGTGTTATGTTTTGATAAGACAATGATTGTGTAATGAATTATTGTGAAGTCTATATTGATATTTTTTTAAATCAGCAATTTTTTCTAGACCGTAGCTGATTTTGTGACAAATGAAGACATTGAACGAGGTAGTGTGTATCCTCCTCTAAATAAAATTCGAGAATGTTCAATTCAGATTGCTGTAAAAATTGCACAACATGCTTATGAAAAAGGTTTGTAAATTTGTTAGAATCTAATTTTGCATTGTATTTAGTAAGACTTTTGATTTTCAGAGTTTATTCATGTTGAACATGGTAGGTATTTTAAACTCCTGCCTTACCTAGCTGTGTCGTCTATATTGTAGTGCTGTATGTTATTCATACAACTTTCTATGTACTAATTATTTACACATGGGAATAATCTATAAATTTTCTTTTGTTAAAACATAATGCATTCTCATTTAATAATGTTTCTTGCTCTCCTTATTTGTAAACTTATATTTAGCCCATAGGTTGCTCAACACATGAAATAAAACTGAGTTTATACCTGTAATCAGATATGCAGAATATTCCAGTCTCCTGCTGATAAAGGAAAACCAATTAGCAGAAATAATTGTTGCCTAACAAGCATTTTTAGGTTTTATCAATTTGAAAATATTTTTATTTTGAATACCTAAGGGATGGGTATTAATACAGGCTATTTCCTAACAATTTCATTACACACACACAGGTACAATTTCATATATATTTCAATAGGTACTTGACTTCCTTTAAATATTTTGTGTTTAACAATTTATACTAATTTTAACATATAATAATATTTTATAAATATACATACAAATTCAACACATTCTTATTTATAAGAACATTTTAAAATTGAAAATTAATTAATGAAACATAAATATTCAATGCGGAAATTTAAGGCAGAATTGTATGATTAAAATTGAATTGTTTTTTTTCATATTGATAACTTGTCTTCACCATTAGTGAAACTATTGCGTGCTCACAACTGAAACTTTCTACATTATACACTTGCTGGTATGACTGTGTAGTTGGTCATTTTAACATTACATCTTTAATTGGAAACTTCATTTTGTTTGTGAAAAACTCTTCAACCTAAAACAAAAGTTTTAAATAAAAATGAAATACATTTAACAAATGTGTAAAATGATCATATAAAATAAATGTTGACATTTAAGAATACAAATTTAAAGGTAAAATTATAAAAGAATAAATCTAGGTGAATGTAAGCTTAGCGCAAATTTAGAATCATAAACTCTCTGATGAGACTTCTTACATTATGGTGTAAAAAAAAAAACAATGGCTGGTTATAACATTGTAATAAGACATTGCCTTCGTAGTAATAACAAAATATTTATTTTTATTAATAATCTTATTAAAACAAATAATAGTATGAATAACTTTTTTTTGCATAACAAAAACAAAATTTTGAGTGTATTATTTTCTTTATCACTCCTGTGATATTAATCACAGTCAACACATATAAACTTATGTTTTTTACAACCATTATTGATGAAAAATATCTTACTTTGATTTTCATATGTCCAGTTTATGGTTAACTTAGCTAAGAGTCTAATTTAAAATAATTTTAAAATACTTTTGACTCTGAAAATATTTTATTAACAACTAATATGGAAGTAGTTTACTTAGCATATATAATTTTATTTAGGTAAATAATTTACGATTATTTACTATACAATTTGAGTTATGTCTGTGTTTTCTTGAATGGCCAAACATTAATAAAGTACAGTAGAGTCTCGAAAATCCAAGTCCTGATTTTCCGAGCTTCCATTAAATTCAAGCCTTTTCCTATTTGAACCTATTTTATCTGTTTGAAAGGAAATGAGTCAGGCGTCCCGATCAAAAAATATTTATATCAATATGTCATGCAAAGTAAATGAGTCGGGCTTCCAAGAAGTGTTTATATCAATAGGTATTTCTTCCTCCCCATTCAGTTCACTAGTGTTCTACAGATTAATGTATTACCCAACTTCATCAGTTGTTTGAATGTCCTTATCTGTTATGTTTAGTTGTCTGACAGAAGGTCAATGGGACATAAATATCTTTCTTTTTTTACACTGTAAGTTTCGACAGTTGGCCAATAATCCTTAGAAAGCAAACAATGACGACCCTTATGATTAGCTCCACTGTTCTTTATTTCTGCTATTAATAAATCAAATCCGGATTGGGGTGTCGCCACAATGATCTGGATATGAGGGGTTTTCCTGTATTAGGGTTCATTAAAGTCCTATTTTTGTCTAATTCACAGGAACTTATTTCTGTTTAATCAGAGTTTTCGGTAATCTCTGAGGAGGTCTCGGTCCCATTAAGCTCGAATAATCTAGACTCTACTGTATTATATTAAGGTATTAAAATTAATTATGTTTATATTATAAGAAATATTTTTTTTAGGTATTGCTTTTTATTACCCAGAACCTAAAAACAAGATTGAGTTAATTTTGTCCTTCAGGTATGACTTCCTTTATCATTCTCTTGTACCTACCAAATACTCCTGGCCTGAAAAACACACTAAACCTGAACAAGAACGTTCAATTGAAACATCATTCCAGCTTAAATAATTATCTATAATTGTAATATCCGTATTTGCATAAATTATTGTAACATGGTTTAAAATTACATTTATATAGTTATAGTATATCTGTGTTATTTATCAAAAAAAAAAAAAAAATCATACTATAACATAATTTTAAAAGTTAAAAAATGTTGTAACAGTGTAAAATAGTACCATTTAATCTATTCATATTATTTACTTCAATAATTCTAAAAATGCAGGTAAAAACTAAGTTAATAAATATAATCACTTCTAGTTCAACAACAATAACAGGTACAAATTACTATAAATCTTTGGCAACAACAACGAATATAAAGAACTAAGAATCTTTCTCTTATTAGCTTTAAATTGAATTCTCTGTTAGATATTAAAATACTCCAATAAATCTTAAATAATGCAGAGTTTCAATGCTAATGAATATCTGAATAGTTCTTTAAAGCTAGATATAGGTCCGTCTGATATATATTTTGTCACAGTTTTTACAATTAATACTTGTAAATTATAATTGACTCCAATCTACTAGGAGTTGCTAATAAATTATTAGATCTGTTGACACTTTTAGTGAGTATATTATATTTTTACTGATTTAGCATACTCTGATGTTTTTCTGAATATTATTCATACATTTCACCACTAGATAACACCGCAATGCATTACTACTCACTTATTGCTAGCTGTGTACAAAGATGATGTAATCGGGTGATAGATTTATATTGATCATGAGCAACTTTTACATAAATGACAATCGGCTTTGTAAACAGAGAGGACAACCAGGATATGATCCTATTGACAAGGCTTTATTTGAAACCTTGTGTATGCCTTTTGATAAAGCCTTCTTGCCTGGGGTTCGTTCCCGACCGAGGCCAAGGGGCCTATCCCTTAGTTGACTTGCTACTGGCAAGCATTTTTTAGAAAAAATATCAATACACTAGGAAAAAATAAAATACTAAGAATGTATAAAGTGTGTTCTGAAAGGGAGTGGGAAATCCAAGAGGAAAGACGCTTCTTTCTGGTGTTGTGAGTGTTATGCCCACTATGCAAGGAACCATGTATAAGTAACTTTTGTCTACGTATAGGACAGTGGTTCTGTGTACCATGTATAAGTAACTTGTGTCTACGTAATGGACAGTGGTTCTGTGTACCTTGTATAAGTAACTTGTGTCTACGTAATGGACAGTGGTTCTGTGTACCATGTATAAGTAACTTTTGTCTACGTATAGGACAGTGGTTCTGTGTACCATGTATAAGTAACTTGTGTCTACGTAATGGACAGTGGTCCTGTGTACCATGTATAAGTAACTTGTGTCTACGTAATGGGCAGTGGTTCTGTGTACCTTGTATAAGTAACTTGTGTCTACGTAATGGACAGTGGTTCTGTGTACCTTGTATAAGTAACTTGTGTCTACGTAATGGACAGTGGTTCTGTGTACCATGTATAAGTAACTTGTGTCTACGTAATGGACAGTGGTCCTGTGTACCTTGTATAAGTAACTTGTGTCTACGTAATGGACAGTGGTTCTGTGTACCATGTATAAGTAACTTGTGTCTACGTATAGGACAGTGGTTCTGTGTACCATGTATAAGTAACTTGTGTCTACGTAATGGACAGTGGTTCTGTGTACCATGTATAAGTAACTTGTGTCTACGTAATGGTCAGTGGTTCTGTGTACCATGTATAAGTAACTTGTGTCTACGTAATGGACAGTGGTTCTGTGTACCATGTATAAGTAACTTGTGTCTACGTATAGGGACAGTGGTTCTGTGTACCATGTATAAGTAACTTGTGTCTACGTGTATGGACAGTGGTTCTGTGTACCATGTATAAGTAACTTGTGTCTACGTATAGGACAGTGGTTCTGTGTACCATGTATAAGTAACTTGTGTCTACGTATAGGACAGTGGTTCTGTGTACCATGTATAAGTAACTTGTGTCTACGTATAGGACAGTGGTTCTGTGTACCATGTATAAGTAACTTGTGTCTACGTATAGGACAGTGGTTCTGTGTACCATGTATAAGTAACTTGTGTCTACGTATAGGACAGTGGTTCTGTGTACCATGTATAAGTAACTTGTGTCTACATATAGGACAGTGGTTCTGTGTACCATGTATAAGTAACTTGTGTCTACGTATAGGACAGTGGTTCTGTGTACCATGTATAAGTAACTTTTGTCTACGTATAGGACAGTGGTTCTGTGTACCATGTATAAGTAACTTGTGTCTACGTGTATGGACAGTGGTTCTGTGTACCATGTATAAGTAACTTGTGTCTACGTGTATGGACAGTGGTTCTGTGTACCATGTATAAGTAACTTGTGTCTACGTATAGGACAGTGGTTCTGTGTACCATGTATAAGTAACTTGTGTCTACGTATAGGACAGTGGTTCTGTGTACCATGTATAAGTAACTTGTGTCTACGTATAGGGACAGTGGTTCTGTGTACCATGTATAAGTAACTTGTGTCTACGTATAGGACAGTGGTTCTGTGTACCATGTATAAGTAACTTGTGTCTACGTATAGGACAGTGGTTCTGTGTACCATGTATAAGTAACTTGTGTCTACGTATAGGACAGTGGTTCTGTGTACCATGTATAAGTAACTTGTGTCTACGTGTATGGACAGTGGTTCTGTGTACCATGTATAAGTAACTTGTGTCTACGTATAGGACAGTGGTTCTGTGTACCATGTATAAGTAACTTGTGTCTACGTATAGGACAGTGGTTCTGTGTACCATGTATAAGTAACTTGTGTCTATGTATAGGACAGTGGTTCTGTGTACCATGTATAAGTAACTTGTGTCTACGTATAGGGACAGTGGTTCTGTTTACCATGTATAAGTAACTTGTGTCTACGTATAGGACAGTGGTTCTGTGTACCATGTATAAGTAACTTGTGTCTACGTATAGGACAGTGGTTTCGTGTAAATGTATTTGTTGTATTTAGTTTCGTGAAAACAAATTTAGTGAACTTTTGTTTGATTTGTGTTTTTTTTTTTTCAAAAGATACAGTCATAATATGTTATTTTAAATTTATAAATTCAAATATAAAGTAATTGTGTTGTATATCAAAGTAAAGAAGAAATCAGGAGCATTCAGCCACTTAAGTTTCATTTTTATATCTTTTATAGGTTAAATGTTATATTTTTTTTACAAACACCCAAAAGCCTCCAGCATTTTACAATGGAACCTGGCCTAGCGCCTTAAAAAGTTAACAATCCTGTATGCTATTTTCAGATTCAAATTTCTGGAGATTTTACGAAATATACTTAGCTTTAATGACTGTAAAATCATGCCAGTACAATATTGACCACAGATCACTATTACATACAATATAAACAAGAAATTCCCTTAGATGTGTGTAAATTAAGTACATACAAAATCTAATGCATACTTTTGCTAATACTTTATTATCATCATAATACTTTATTACAACACCCTCAGAAATGCTTCAAAATATCACTTACTATTACCTACTTAAACATTCAAAAATTTAACATTTCAAATTACAAACATCTCCATTTTACAGACCCGTCTAGTTTATATACAAATTTTCAATCCCCAATGCCATGGCAGGGATCTTCTAATATATCTTTTTCAACAATTTCAATATATTTGCTACTTAAAATTACGAAATAGATTTATAACCTGTGTATCCAAATATAATTGTGAGAATGATAAACCACAATCTGTAAAGAAAAAAAATTGTTCGTCAATAGGTATAAATCATCATGATCTTCCTTGCGTGCAGTGTAAGGTATATGCTTAGAAACTTTCTCTTGTTTACTCATTTTAATCTGATAATGACAGTCGTGGCAACTGATGATGACGATAATGCACTTTTATATTTGTAAAAAGATCTTATTACACTAAAAAGAAAGAAATAAGCAATATAAAACTACGGACAATTGAAAAAATGTTGCGAGTTAACCACCTGGTGGGTACAATCTTTCCTGGCTAATTCCAAGTCCCTATTCAGAGGGTTTAGCCTTGGTAAAGTCAATACAGGTCCAACTGCACTACCTGGACCAAACCAATTTGAAGGATATTTTGACAGTACGGAAAAGCAGTCTGTTTGGAAGGTCTATTTTAGAAGAATGTTAGGTCTGGAAGAATGGGTAAAATCAGCCTTTTTGTCTGGAACTTATCACTCCAAAGACATGGATCAGTGGCCAATCTAGGCCTTACAATAAGGTCCTTAGTACCACAGGTCTCAGCATCAAGCCCCTCAATTCTAGTGACACAAGCAGTCTGGGTTGAGAAGCCAAAGGTTTGAGGCTGGATTCGTACGATATAGATAATCCCATACTGTCTATTTAGTTATGTAGATAGAGTAAGAACCATATTCAGCTGAAAAAGGTTTGCTCTATATGTTGCCTGATTTGGTTGGAGATCTTCCAAAATCCTCCCTCTAATTTCCTCCTGTCTTTTTACTATAGTTTTATTACTTTATTTCCTATAATTTAATTATTTATATACATATTTTATTTTAATACACAAAGATCCAAACATTCACTTTTATTTATTCTTTATTTTTCTTAAAATAATTTTATTTATTATTTATTCATGGTGAAATCTCCCATTGCTTATTTCTATGAGAAATCGTTGTTGTTAACCAACAAGCTATTGCCTGCACTTGTTGGATCCCTCAGTTTAAAAACATGACATATCCTGTCTTTTAAAGGGTAAATAAATCATCCCCTATTAGTGGAGACCATTTTACCTTTTGGAGCAGTCAAACTTATCTTTGGTAAGTGTATCCTTTCTTGGTTTGTTTACTTCAACTCTTAACTAGAAGTCAGCCCCAGGGTAAAAGTTTTGAAACAGCACTTGTGAATCAGGTGATTCAGGCATGTCCTCGGCTTGCAACTACCACCTACATTTGAATAAACCTTTTGCTACAATACACGTCATGTTATTTATCACTAAAAGTTTTGCAGATCTATAGAACCCCTACCAACACAGTCTAATTATTTTCACTGGAGCTATGAAACTGAACAACTATGTTTGTAGCATATTTTATTTGTCAGGACTCATCTACCCCTACCAATTATGGATAACCTTGATCAGGTGATTCAGGAAATGTCCTCTAAGGATCCTTTATTTGGATACATTTGGTATGCAATACATAGAATCCAAATATGGGGTGATTAGTCACTGCAATAAACTTAAAGTAACGCATGACATTGCTTCTGATTTGGTATGCCACCTCTGTGCTTGTAATAAGTAATGGCAAACTGTGAATCAAAATAAACTGAAGGAATAATTAATTCATGAATGCTGATAATGAAACTTCATGATAGGCTTTAAACATTGTCTTTGTAAAATATGTTTAAACATTTGTTTGCTTATAAAAATATACTTTTTTATATATAATTATAATTTTTTAAATTATTCTGTTTATTTTTCATTCATTATATTTGTAACATATACTTACTTATTACACTTTGATATTACTTGCGGCCAGACTTTTTTTCTTAACCAAAGGTTGCTAAATTGTTAACTTACACTTGGAGGAAACGTTTTTGTCCTTAAGGCTTCTTCAGCCTCGTATTTTTGCCGCTAGGATTGCTGCAGTTGTGCTTCTTTGGTACCAATTTTTTAAAGTTAGAAGTGATGTGATCGAAGAGTATGTGTGATCTGTGTCGTGTTTGTGCGATTGAATGTCATTTTTATGTGTGTTGCTATGTCTGTATATATCATATTGTTCTAGTGTGTTTAATTTATGGCCTTTGTTGCATGTGTGGAGGATGCTCATGTTATTTTCCATACTATTGCATGAGTGTTTAGTGTCCATGAAGTGATTTATGAAAGGTAGATTCAATAGTAGTGTGCAGTGCGCTTTTGTGTCTATATCTTTTGGCGAAAGATCTGCCCGTTTGTCCAATATAGCACTTATTGCAGTTGTTGCATTGTAGTTTGTATACTCCTGGGTTATTGTATGTGCTGATATTGTTATTAATGACGTGTATGATAGCCGTTAGATTTTATTTGGTTTTCTGTAAGCTACATTTTATACTGTTTTTTTTTTAATTGGTGTGCTATCTTATTTGTGAGTTTGTTTATGTATGTGAGGGTGATAAATTTGTTTGTGTTTTTGTTGTTACTGTTCTTGTTGAGTATTTTTCTGAGTAATTTGTCTAGTAAATAATTGTCATATCCGTTTTGACAATATTTGATTTTTGTTTAGTTCCTCTGTGTAGTTAGTTGTGGACATAGGTATCTTGTTTAGTCTGTGTAGTCAATGTTTGAATTCTGTGTGTTTATGTTGTATTGGGTGGTTCAATGTGTTGTGTATCAGTGTGTCTGTCATGGTTGGCTTGCAGTATATGTTGAATTCATGTTCGTTTTGATTTTTTGTTATGGTGATGTCTAAGAAATTCAATGTTTTGTTGTTTTAAAATTGTGCAATGAACTGGATATTTTTGTGTATTTTGTTTACATGTGTTTGGAGTTGTTTACATTGTCTTATGTTTCCTCATTATAGTATTATAACATCGTCTACATATCTGTGCCAATATATTATCTTATCTGAGTGTTTGTTGTTATTTATGATTTTATACTGTTCTATGTGTTGTAGGAATATTTCTGCCAGAATGCTTGAAATCGGTGAACCCATTGTTAAGCATTGTTTCTGAGTGTAAAATTTGTTGTTGTGAGTGAAATGGTTCTTACGAAACAATCTAAGACTTAACAACACTCCAGAAAAATTCATAAAAGAAATCATATACATTTTGAACACCATTACACAACAGAACTACTTCATTCACAACAAATATTACACACAGAATCAAGGCCTACCAATGGGTTCACCGATTTCAAACATTCTCGCAGAAGTATTCCTACAACACATAGAACAGAATAAAATCATAAATAACAACAAACATGCAGATAAGATAATATATTGGCACAGATATGTAGATGACGTTATAATACTATACTAAGGGAACATAAGACAATGCCAACAACTCCAAACACATGTAAACAAAATACACAAAAATATCCAGTTCACTGCAGAATTTGAAACAACAAAACACTGAATTTATTAGACATCGCCATAACAAAAAATCAAACGTGAATTTAACATATACCGCAAACCAACCATGACAGACACACTGATACACAACACATCGAACCACCCAATACAACATAAACACGCAGCATTCAAACATTTACTATACAGACTAAATAAAATATCTATGTCCACAACTAACTACATAGAGGAACTAAACATAATCAAATGGATGTGACAATTATTTAATAGACAAACTACACAGAAAAATACTCAACAAGAACAGTAACAACAACAAAAACACAAACACAAACAAATTCATCACCTTCACATACATAAACAAACACAAATAAAATAGCACACCAATTCAAAAAAGCAGGATACAATGTAGCTTATAGAACAACAAATAAAAGCCAAACAGCTATCAGACACACCATTAATAACAATACCAACACATACAATAACCCAGGAGTATACAAACTACAATGCAACAACTGCAATAAGTTCTATATTGGACAAACGGGCAGAACTTTTGCCGTAAGATATGAAGAACACAAAAGCGCCCTTCACACTACTATTGAATCCACCTTCGCAAATCACCTCACAGACACTAAACACTCATGCAATAGTATGGAAAATTCATGAGCATCCTCCACACATGCAACAAAGGCCATAAATTAAACACACTAGAACAATATGAAATATACAGACATAGCAACACACATAAAAATGACATCCTAAATGAACAAACACGACACAGATCACACATACTCTTCGATCACATCACTTCTAACTTTAAAAAAATCAGTACCAAAGAAGCACAACTGCAGCAATCCTAGTGGCAAAAATACGAGGCTGAAGAAGTTGTAAGGACAAAAACGTTTCCTCCAAGTGTAAGTTAACAATTTAACAACCTTTACTTAACAAAAAGTCTGGTCGTAAGTAATAGCAAAAGTGTAATCAGTAATTGGCAACCAGCTCGTCATGAACAGCAACAAGTTTTCGAGATATTCTTACTTTAGTTCATAAGCAAGAATATTTTTAAAAATAATGGCTTGGAGCTTATAAATTTAATTTGTCTACGTTGTATCAAGAACCCTATTCAGAATCAATTACGAAGTCATGACTGACCTACATTAGATTACACAATATCAAGAGCACAGTGGTACAATATATTACAATAAAAATATTGAAAAGAACCCCAATACCACAAAAATAATCAAAAATAACAAATAAGACAAGTTACTTAAGATTAAACCCTTATGTACATTTCGATGACCATGTCATCATCATCAGAGGGTCTAGTTACAAAACACAATCTAGCACACAAGAAGTTACAAACTAGAATGATGAACAAACTACATTAGATTACACAGCGATCTATGCGCCCCACTTTGTAGTACAGCACTATAGGAGTGCGACCGAATGTGGTTCAGCCATGTTTTAGATGTTTACTATCAATGTGGCTCGTAATAACATAAAAATGTATATACTATTGGTAGAAATCTTAGAGTTTTATAAATATTCTTACATATGAATTGCATATATACAGTCAAACCTCTGTATAACCAAGTCGATTATCCAGAGAAAAAAATTCGTTGTAGAGAAGTATTCGTTATTGAGAGGTTGTGTTGTCAAGAATGCTCCCACCCCATCTTACTGATCTTACCCCATACCACACTACGTGCGGTAATAAAACGGATATAGTATAATATAGCGAGCGTAGTTAGTGTAATAGGCCAATGTTAATATAGGATAATGTTTTATAATGTCTCAATTTATTTGAAATTCAAGTTGTTAAAAATGTTTTATTGATGTTTTCAGAATGTTTCTTCATTGTATTAGATATCCATATTCAATATTTTTCATAGGGTCTACTCTATATAGGCTATTATGATAAATTATCTAATGCTTATGAAAACTTATTGGTAAATAACTACACTCACCAATTCATTTTCAGGAAGCATGACTTAAACGTAGTGGAATTTAATCGAAGCAAACTCAGTAGGCCGTAATTTAGTAACTGTATTATTTATTAACCGTATTACATTTATTAGCTGTATATACTGATTTTATTTGAATACACGCAATCTATCAGTATTTTATTTTTATATACACAATTCAATTTCAAATAACACAAATTGATTTATACACTACACAGGCCATGTCCGGAGAAAGAAACTGTATTAAAGTAAACATAAAATACGATGTACAGTAATACAGTAACTTCGTATAGGTACTTTTTAAATCGTCTCTAGTTTTCAAAGTTTTACTTGAAAAAGTTAGTAATTTTTTGTTGCACTTTGCGTTTGAGTAAAACATCACGTTCAATGAATGTTTCACATTTATTCAGACAATCAAAAATGTTGTCTGGTACATCATCTTTCAGTTGAAATTCTCGTCTAATGATTTTGAAAGTTTCATAATCTATAAGGTTCTTTTCTTCAGATTCATCACAATCATCGTCATAGTTGTCATCATCATCTTTCAAAAGTTCATTTGAGTTTGTCATCTGGACGCTTTGGAGTATGTTTTCATCGTCTGGAAAATTGGAAACAGCCAAATCTTCTTCCAGACAAATAAAATCTTCAAGTGGAACGTCATCAGCTACGTTTCTTGATCTCTTCAGAAAATCCCATTGCTTTTTTAATTAACTTAAAGTCATGTTGTCCTCACTGTCCTCTTCATGTGTGACCGAATTAAATCCAACTTTGGAGAAACAATTAAAAACTGTTGTTTTCTTCACGTCATTCGTCCAAACTTTTGCCAATTCAGCGATGCAGTCCCTTAGATTAACAATGTTTTTGGGTATGATTTCATTGTTCTCTACGGTAGTCACAATCTTTTTTAAAATTCTTTCTCTGTAGTGTAGCTTTAAATTTTTTATTACTCCCTGATCGAGTGGTTGAAGTATCGATGTAACATTTGGTGGAAAGAAAAACACATTGACACTCTTTAGTTTGGAATTGATGTCATGCGGAAGTGCGGGGCAGTTGTCGATGAAAGGTGCAATTTTCCTTTTCTCTTTGGAGATCTAATTGTCCAGCTTCAATATCTATTCAATAAAAATTTCGGTCGTCATCCATGCCTTTTTATTAAACGCGTAATCAACTTCTAAGGACTTGACAGATCGGATACTTCGCGGAGATTTGCTTTTGCCAATCACAAGCAATTTGAGTTTTTCTGTCCTTAACATGTTAGCTGCCACTAATACGGTGATCCTTTCTTTGCTTCCTTTTCCTCCAAAACAAGGGTCGGTTTTAAAAGTTAGTGTCTTGTTGGGCAAACATTTAAAAAACAGACCAGTCTCATAAGCATTGAAAATGTCTTTCGGTTCATAATCATTTAAAACTTTTTCCAACACATTTCCTTTGGGGATATCAACACTAGCACTTTCTCCCGAAATGACTTTTTGAACAATGTTATGACATTTTTTGAAATTTTCTATCCAACCGTTACTTGCGTTAAAGCCACTGTGTCCTAATGATACTGCAAATTCCAAAGCCTTTTCTTTAATAAGAATTCCTGACAATGGAAGATTTTTCTTGCACATTACTGTAACCTATTTAATCATCGCTTTATCGATATTGTCGAATGTACAAAGTTATATTTTCTTTCTTTGCAAATCATAAGAAACACTTTGTTTTAGAATTTGATAACTGTTTTTTAGAATAGTGGATTGCAAACTCTGAGCTATACCGAATTTTTTCGCAACATCCAGCTTTTTTACACCTTCATCATCCTCTCGTAAAACACTCACTTTTTTTGCTACATTTAAACACTTTCTTTTTGACATTTTTTCACGGCACGAATAAAACTGAGTAACTGAGCTAGCAACATTGAAATGAGTGATAAAAGAAAATGGTGGGAGGATAGGAATGTACTGCAGGCCTGTACAATAGGACTATCTATAAATGCTGAGTTCTTATAATTCCTAACCGATGAGTCACTTAACCGCATTCTTAACTGAACCGAACTATAACATGCAGTCAATTGCCGACATGTGTTTCGCCTACCATTCTTGGTTTTGTTGACCTTCCTACTGAAAGTAAACAATTTCCGGGAAATGACATTGTGAGCTGCATATACAACACTACATTTCTTCGGTTAAAGTGAAAAAAAAAATTCGTTATTGAGAGTTCCAAAATTCATATATATATATATATAGGAATTTTTTGGACTTGATAGGAGACTGACAGACTTACCTAAAGGCAATAGTCCAAAACTGCAATCTCTTGGAAATAAGCACATATAAAACACTTAATACACTTTTATTTGAAATATTTCGATCAACATGATCTTCTTCAGTCAAGAAAGAGAAAAACAAAACAAAAGATTGAAGTGACCCACAGATGTGTATAAACATCCAAATGTCACAGATTCACAGATTTATAGTTTATGATATAGTGCTATATGTGATATGTGTAGAAATTGTTATATGTGAATCGTGTAAAGATTGGTTACTTGAAACTAGATATTAAAAGTCTGTCAGAAGGAAGGTAATGGAGCTGTTAAAAATGGTAGAAGTTAGGGGGAAGTTAAAAGGAGTTTTATCTGATGTTGAGGTTAGGAGGCTCTCTAGATTTGGTATACCACTGGTATGATAACTCCCATCTTCTTAATTCTGAAGAGTTGCAATCAGGGGGGAGGGCTTTAATTATTTTGGTGGTATAGCAATCATTGAAAGAGATGATGTTGTGACTAGCAGCGTGTTGAGCGGTTGGCCTGTCTATGTTCATGGTTCCAACGTCATGTCTGTGGCCATTCATTCTGATGCTCAGACTATCCGTGGTAAGGCCTATGTACTGTGCCGGGCAAAATTTACATTGTAACTGGTATATTACATTACTGGATGTACAAGTATGATGACCCTGAATCTTGAAGTCCACATTGGTTGCTAGGCTATGGAAACTATTTGTTGGGATGTGTATTGGACATGTCTTGCATCTTGGTCTATTGCACGGAAAGGAGCCGTGAGGAAGTTTGGGCGGTTTTTCAGTACTTGGATCTGGTAATTTTGGATGTACTAAAATATTTTTTAAATTGAACGGTTGTCTGAACCAAATATGTGGTGGATTTGAGAAAAGATCTTTGGTGTGGGCGGAAGCTTGAAGAATCTTGAAGCCATCCTTTAATATTTTGTTCAGCTTCGTTAGGCCTGGATGGTAATCTGTAACTAAAGACAGTTTGTCCTCCATAGGTGGTCTGGGTACATCAGATGACTGAGCCAAGCGGATTTGATCCTCACGAGTTGTTTAGGGTATCCTCTTTTTTGGAAAGCTAGTAAGGTCTTTCTATTAAAGTCTTCCAATGCTATATCGTTGGAACAAATTCTCTTGCCCCTGACTGCCTGACTGTATGGTATGGACCTTTTTATATTCATGGGGTGGTTGCTATTGAAATGTAGGTATTGTAGATGGTTCGTCGGTTTGATGTGGACACCTGTATAGATATTCCCATCTCTGATTGTTACATCTACATCCAAGAAGGTGATTGTTGCTGCAGACTTCTCCCAGGTGAATTGAAGTGTGGAGCATAGTGATAAGCCCTTCAAAAAACTTTCCAGTGTTGAGATTCCCTGTGTCCAAATTACGAATATATCGTCTATATATCTGTACCAACATAATGGTTGGTGTGTTTGAGTTTTTAGGAAATCTGTTTCGATATTACCCATGTACAGGTTTGCGTACGACGGGGCCATCCTAGTACCCATTGCTGTTCCTTTTATTTGCAAATAGTTCTTTCCCTCAAATTGAAAATTATTCTTTTCAAGAATGAATTTGGCGAGGTGAACTAGGAAAGGTGTAGTAGGGTAAGGGTTGTCTGAACGTTTGTTGAGGAATATATATATATATATATTTAGGTTAGTTTTGGTTGGTAAAGATTATTTAGATTTTTTGGACTAGGAGACTGACAGACTTACCTTGGTAAGAGTCCACTCTGTAGTCTTGAAATAGAAACACATAAAATCACTTAAACATGATATATTTCAACCACTGTGTGGTTGAAATATATCATGTTTAAGTTGTGGTTGAAATATATCATGTTTAAGTGATTTTATGTGTTTCTATTTCAAGACTACAGAGTGGACTCTTACCAAGGTAAGTCTGTCAGTCTCCTAGTCCAAAAAATCTCTCTCTCTCTCTCTCTCTCTCTCTCTCTCTCTATATATATATATATATATATATATATATATATATATATATATATATATATATATATATATATGAAGTTAATATATTACTATTGTAAGTAATTTTATCCACCATTAAGGGCAATGATTTTACCTTGTGTGATGAGGCACGTTTCGGTCACTTGACCATTGTCAGATCACTGGTTGTGTAAAGTTGTAAGTTGATTTGACTTTTTTATGGTAGGCAGATTTAATGTTTTCTTTAATTACGTGTAATTCGGCTATTTTTGTTGCTTTGTTAATGATTGTATTTGGTTTAATTCTTGAGTGTAGTTTAGCGTATTTTGGTGTGATATTAAGTGTTATGCATTTTTTATTAAAATTTATTTGGTTGATACAATTCTGGAGTTTGATATTGAGGTTAAGATATTTCCAGTAGAGTTGTTTACCTTGGTTGGTGTTAAAACCGTGATATTTCACGTCCATTATTTTTCCGTTGTATTGACTTTATGAAGTTATTATTATTACTTGTAAATAATTTTTTCCACCAATTAGTGCAATAATTTTACCTTGTGTGATGAGGGACCTTTCGATGACTTGACCATTGTCGAATCACTGAATTATTTTTTTAAAATAAATAATATCCCAATTGAGCTAAACTCCTGGAGTTTAATCAACATGCAACGAAAAAATAATGGACAATGTTTAATATCACGATATATATATATATATATATATATATATACACACACACACACAAAGGGTGATTCACAAATCAACAGAAATATGTTTGAAGACCTCTACATTAAAACAATTTTCAAAATGTATGCAAACATGGCAGGTTAGCGAAATATGGCTAGCAAATATTTTTGCCCAGATTTTCTCTACTCCTCCAAGAAAAAAGGTCTTTGCAAAACTTTTAGAGTGTTAATTAAGAGGCTTAAGTGGCAGTTTCTTATAATTTTTCTACCTGTGATAACAGATAATACTGAATCCTATTTAGAAATATTGAGGGTAAACAGAAATAAATCATGGAAAAAATAGAAGTAATACTTTTAATATCCAATAATATGTTCAAATAAAACAATGATGTAAACAAATATCTAAAATAGTCATGAAATCTTGTTTAACTATGTTTTCATGACTAGAGTGTTTGAGATTAAAGAATTGAAAAATATTGTAAATGTTAAAATTTTATTTGTGTTCAACTGTTGAGTGTTTGCCTGTCGCTTTTAATGGTTGTTGGAATTTATCTGGCATTAAAGACTTGAATAATATCGCGAGAGTTGAGTTTAACAGGTTTCCATGGTCAGACACAAATATAATACGTAAGATTATATTAGACATGCAGTTCCCCACAACAAACTGGGTGCATTCTCACATTGATTGGTAAAACCTCCTAGAAATGTTATGTTACATCAGTTGTTTGTGACTACTGGCAAGAGAACACTAGTTAGGTGTATGTATCTTTTGCATAACTTTGAAATGATTTTTGCATTTTAGGCATTGCTTCTACATATCCAGAACCAGTGGACAAGAGGGCTTTTATTGAATCACAGATGTATGACTACAACTATGACTGTCCCCTACCTGCTACTTACTCATGGCCAGAGCAAGAGGAGCCACCAACTCCTATTGCAGATATTTCTGGTGACCATTTAAAACATTAAACAGGGTCTTTTCCTATTTTTAATGTAAATCTAGTCAGGTAGCTAAATCTGAAATTTACATAATATGCTAACAGTGTATTTATCTTTGATTTTATAAAAATCATCTTTTAATTTCTTCTTAGTACTTGGAAAGTTTCTGCTTTTATGTGAATGCCTGGTTAGCTTTTTGTTTTAAAAGAACAATTTTAAAAAAATAAAATCGCAAGAGTTTTATATTTTTATACATATAACACATCTTTTTTGCTGTTTTAAAGAAACTTGTTCGTATACGAAACTACAGTATTAATTTTTCCTTTGATACTTTATTTAAGATTATGAAATAGATCTGAATATACAATTAGCTTGTATGCCAAGAGCATTACTAATAATATGCAAATAACAATGAATGAAATTTTATTTTTACTACATATATGTTATTATATGTTTTGTGTTAGTTTTTACTCCGTTATTCTTTGTTTACTACTACTACACAGTTTATAACAAAAATGTTAGCAGTATTAGAGAGTTTCTTTATTTCGATGTGATGTGAGCAAACAGTGCGAGTAAGCTTTTTGACATTATATAAGTTGTAATATCACGAGTTCCTTCCTTTTCCAAAAGACATATTGCAACAGAAATGTAACCATAAAACATAGTTGATATAAAAACAATAACTATTTACTGTTTTGTACATATTTTGTGATTTTCATTAAAGGGGGAAACATATAATACATTTAGAATTATAATTTTCCACATGGCAAAATATCTCTTTCAGAAAGATATTTAAGATTTTGTTTGATTGTAGTGTTCCAGCACTAAAAACTTGGGATATTTTAATTTGTTGATCTGATGAATTTGTTCCGGTTTATGTTTAAAATTATTAATAACTTTGTAAGATTTTAATTTATTTTCCAGTATTATTTGTAAGATACAATATTTTTGTGTTTAATGTTGTAATGTTATTGTATTTGATAATTTATTAATATAAATTATGTTAATTCATTATATGTGAAAAAAGTATTAAGCAATACAGTTAAGTTGTTAAAACTCTCATTAAACATAAACAGTTTTTATTTTTCAATGTAAATAAAACTCAGAGTTAAAAGTACGTTATATAATTTATTACCATATTTTACCTGCATTTTATATATGGTCACCTAATCAAAAATGTCCCAGCCTAATAAAATTATAATTTTTACTTATTTAATTTGACATCTTATATTAAATGAGAACTTGGTGTATGTATGCTTGTATATCTGATTGTTCTCAATAATATCTTTAAGGATTTCTCTGAAAATGTGTCTGTAGGGGTTTTCAGAAACTACAAATCTATTTACTAAGTTTCATATTCGAGAAAATTGCACATTCTCTAGTTTAAAGAATTTAGTTAGAACAAACGGTGTGTGATAACAGAACCAGGTGTAAAATAGCAAGGGCTGCCTATATTACTAAATGAAAAATTGACGTATTTATATTTGTATATATTTTTCTTAAAAACAGTTCTCATGACATTTTTAAAAGTGGGAGTGGTACTATCAATATTAGTTAATATTGTAATATTAAGAACGCATATTTTAATACTTGTGACTGTGACAGAAGTTTTTTTATTTCAACTTTGAAGAAATCTGCCGCCTAAGACCTTAACTTCTGGCATGAAGTTGAGGGTCACTATTGAAGCGCTGCGTTGAGAGCCAGGTCTTCATCGCTGAAAAAAGTGGTAGTCGCTTGGTGCTAGATCTGGGATGTATGGAGGATGATCGAACATAATGTTGTATAGACATACATTGCTGTAAACAAAAGTTTTCCCCGAAGTTTGTTTTGTATCATCTGCTGTAGTTTCTCCAGTCTTTCACAATATCTTCCTGCATTAAATGTCCAACCTCGTTCAGGAAAATAAACTAAAACCACATCCTCATTGTCCCAGGAAACATTTGGCATGATCTTCCTTGCTGACATTTTCTTGGTTTTTTTGGGAGGTTTTGCCAACAAAAATGTAATCACTAAACACTCTTCACAAATGGCAGGATTTTCAATAGCAGCACACATTTTAATTAGTCACGGTGAGATAAGTAGGGGAGATAGATATCTGCTACCATAGCTCAGTACATATACCAAAGGTTAGGAATATTTTGACACCATAATGTCGGCTCTAGCCCTGCCACTGCTGGGCTAGTCTCAAATGTCTGTTAAGTTTTGTATTCACCTAGTAATATAAATATATAACAATGATTTTATAAAACAAATTTAAATGTTTGAGGTAAAAGGGATACGAATATTTGTAGTCAAATTATGAAAACAAAAAAGAATATTTTTCCCTTAATCAACTTCAAGACTGGCTGACTGACTTCCCCCTTTTTTAAATATCAATTTGTTTCTTTTTTAAAATTTCTTTACAAAGATTTACAAAATTTTCTATAATTAAATTTGAGTTCTTTACCATTCAAGTATGACGGATTACACTAGATTGCAATATTGAACTTTTGACAAATGCATAAGTAGGGGCTGAATGAGGAGAAAGAACTGAGGAATCCAGAAGATCTTTAGGATAAATCAGAAGGTAGGAAGTGGTCCAATGGAGTCACTGAGCTACCAGATATACAGATATAAGCTAAGCTCTTAGCTTAGAGAACAAAAGTAAAGTTTCCAAAGGGAAAATTTACACAAAAATAATGGAAAATGAGACCCCAGTATCTAACAACCTTTTTCTTTAGATATTATAGCTTCATTCAGGCAACTATCTACAAACTGACAAAATTGGATCAATCAGAAACCCTTAACTATGACAAGAAAATTGCATTGTTGTTACATTGCACAAGTGAACAAATTGCCTAAGTAAGAATACAATTTTATAACTGACTTTTCTATCATTAAACAAAATTAATCTAATAAGTTGGATTTAGTATATCCCAAATAAATAGGTTCCTTATAAACAAATAATCCAACACTTTCTTTTACACCAGAGTGTCTAGAACTGATTTGCCATTTGCCCACATAATTTTTAATGGGAAATGCCTACTTAATTTTTGTAAATATCTGTGGTAATTACTAAATAACATTACAGCCATATAGTGAGCTGACATATTGACACAGATTTGTTTGATATTGTTTATATTATACAGTAGCTCTACTTCATTAATGTAGGAAGATGTATGCCATTGCAAACTTGTAAAGGATCTGTAATTTTTTATAATGGACATATATTCTGATACAGCCATCCTCATATAACAACAAAGTACAGGCTATTTTAGGAAAGTAAGTATTTCATAAGAATGAGTAGTGTTAACTAAATTTTAATATAAAAAAAAATAAGGTATAGAACATTTAAATTTCCTTTAATACTTTACATGATTCGGTCTGTAACACATCCATCCTAAAGATACAAACGGTTTAATCTTTCTACAAACCTTCTACCTTTCCACATTTCAGATTACATCCAGCTCAAGGGATATTAAAGGAACTTAGAAGTACCATTCTGTGAGAAGACCAGGTCTGTAATGGTAAGTTACAATACTACATTAGAAGTACCACTCTGTGAGAAGACCAGGTCTATAATGTTAAGTTACAATACTACATTAGAAGTACCACTCTGTGAGAAGACCAGGTCTATAATGGTAAGTTACAATACTACATTAGAAGTACCATTCTGTGAGAAGACCAGGTCTGTAATGGTAAGTTACAATACTACATTAGAAGTACCACTCTGTGAGAAGACCAGGTCTATAATGGTAAGTTACAATACTACATTAGAAGTACCACATCTATAATGGTAAGTTACAATACTACATTAGAAGTACCACATCTATAATGGTAAGTTACAATACTACATTAGAAGTACTACTCTGTGAAAAGACCAGGTCTATAATGTTAACTTACAATACTACATTCGTTTATGAGTATTTACGAGGTGTATTTAAAAAGTAAGGTGACTTTTCAAATTTCGCTGACAACACATCAATTTTTGATTTTTTTTTTTTTATTGTTTGGTACTCATGTCCAGAAGTCACACACTTGTTTGGTACACATGTCAAAAGTTTCAACATTATAGCCTATTTTGTTTATTTTTAATAGATTCAAATGTTAGAGGTGTTTTGGTGTGCTCGGCTATTTTCTGGTATAAAATAAAATGCCGACATCCAAATCTGCGAACTCAAAGTACTAACAGAAGCTATGATCAATGAGAGGTATCCGGCTGACGAATGGCTGCGTGTGTACACAGATGGATCGGCAATGCATGACGCATGCGGAGCCAGATATTTCTCCTCAATTGGGCAAAAATCAATAGCAGTGGGGGAAAAGGAACCCACTTCAAAGGAGGAGTGACCACCATCGGCGAAGCGGCCAGAGAGATTCTTCTGTCGGCCAACACCAAGAAGGTGTCCTCTCGGACTCAACATCCGCGATTCAGGCGATCGCCTCCCCAAAGCCACAAGAAGGGAAGGAAATAAACAACTGCCAGAAAACACTCCACATGTTGCAGAAAACAACACAGATTGCAGTACAATGGGTGCCGGGGCACTGTGACATCAGAGGAAACGAAAAAGCAGATAGTTTGGCCAAGCATGGCTGCTCCATGGCACAACCGATCCTCCCCCTCTCATACCGCAGTGTCTGTCGGAGTATAAACAGCACTATCAGAGACTCCGTGAAACGGGACAGGAAACAAGCTGCTACAGAAAAGCAATGGGAAAAGATCATCCAATCAACCATACCACTGGATCTTCCGAGAGGCGTAGCCGTGGCTTTGTTTAGGATGACCACTGAACATGACTACCTGCAGAGACACCTGCATCGCATAAAAGTGGTAGACACACCAATCTGCCCACTCTGCTCTGACAACAAAGGGACGGCAGAGCATCTTACCACTTGTGACGGCCTGAAAGATATCTTTCACGAGGAGTCCAGGGAAGGACTCGCTACATTGTACTGAGAGGCACGGTGTCGGATGGCTGAGAGGCCAAGGACGGGCGTTGGCTGAAAGAAGAAAGAAAGAAGGTATAAAATAAAATGGAATAAAGTATTAGCATCAAATTTTGGGGATAGGAAACGTTGCAGCAAGCCAAATCCAGTGAATATGGTGTCTGAGGTGTGTTGATTGTGCGGTATGCCATTCTGGGGCGCCCAGAAAGAGGTTCATAATTGGCATCACCTTGAAAGAGCTTGTACCACTTACTTTTTATCTTTTTTACTCAGAGCAGGGTCACCATATTCCACTCTCCGCATTTCAAGTGTACATACAATTTTTTACAAATTCTTTGATCCATTCTTGTTTAATTAGCAGTAAATAGCAGAGCACATTTCAGCCGACCTTGCATCTCTTAAAAAAAAAACTTGCAACTCCCGCTTACAAGAGCACTTCTGAAACCGGCGATCGCTGTCTGTCTCCCGTCTAGATTCCACAATCTTTGCTCTGTTATCTTTATCTGTGTTGCCTATTATGTCGTCATTTTTAAACAGCTAAATGTTCAGCACTCAACTCATTGTACAAATTATCAGACGATGTGAGGTAATCTATTGTAGAAAATGGTACATTTCTCCTCAAGCTCCTACCATTTCAGTGTTTGCTTTAAATCTGTTCAATGCAGCTGACTTGAGCTGTCTGCGTTTGACTTGTAGAAGATTAAACAGCTAAATGTTCAGCACTCAACTCATTGTACAAATTATCAGACGATGTGAGGTAATCTATTGTAGAAAATGGTACATTTCTCCTCAAGCTCCTACCATTTCAGTGTTTGCTTTAAATCTGTTCAATGCAGCTGACTTGAGCTGTCTGCGTTTGACTTGTAGAAGATTAAACAGCTAAATGTTCAGCACTCAACTCATTGTACAAATTATCAGACGATGTGAGGTAATCTATTGTAGAAAATGGTACATTTCTCCTCAAGCTCCTACCATTTCAGTGTTTGCTTTAAATCTGTTCAATGCAGCTGACTTGAGCTGTCTGCGTTTGACTTGTAGAAGATTAAACAGCTAAATGTTCAGCACTCAACTCATTGTACAAATTATCAGACGATGTGAGGTAATCTATTGTAGAAAATGGTACATTTCTCCTCAAGCTCCTACCATTTCAGTGTTTGCTTTAAATCTGTTCAATGCAGCTGACTTGAGCTGTCTGCGTTTGACTTGTAGAAGATTAAACAGCTAAATGTTCAGCACTCAACTCATTGTACAAATTATCAGACGATGTGAGGTAATCTATTGTAGAAAATGGTACATTTCTCCTCAAGCTCCTACCATTTCAGTGTTTGCTTTAAATCTGTTCAATGCAGCTGACTTGAGCTGTCTGCGTTTGACTTGTAGAAGATTAAACAGCTAAATGTTCAGCACTCAACTCATTGTACAAATTATCAGACGATGTGAGGTAATCTATTGTAGAAAATGGTACATTTCTCCTCAAGCTCCTACCATTTCAGTGTTTGCTTTAAATCTGTTCAATGCAGCTGACTTGAGCTGTCTGCGTTTGACTTGTAGAAGATTAAACAGTTAATGCAACCATCAAACCATCACTTTATCTTTGATGTCTTGCAAATCACTATCATGTTCTGCAGCAAACTTTTTTTGAATTTCTTTAATTTTCATTGGTAAAAATAAAGATTGTTTTCTATCCATCAAGTTTTTTTCGCAAAATCAAATATTTGCTGCCTCTGTTGCTGATATTTTATCCCCTTCTATTTTTTTTCAGATTCATTAAACACTGCAGCTACATTATGTAGAAACCAAAGCTCAGCATTTGAATTATCATAGCTGTCAAGCAAAGTATTTTTTTAGCGGCATTTGTACACCACGCTCCAATAGTGGTGTTAGTTTCAACCATTTTGTGATGGAATAAGACAAGATATAGGGGTATTCCACAAAAATCTTCTAGTTCTGCCACTTGCACTGTGTATGTGTGGAAAAACTTGAATAGTTTTACAATAATAACTTCAGCATCAATCGGAAGTGGAAATTTTTTAAAGTTATTACATCTAAATAAATTGTTATAATATGCTCTTAAATAAACTTTAATCACACCATAAAAGTCTAACTTGCCCAAAACTAGAAAATTATTTTTTGAAAATATTAAAGATCTTCTTAATCCCAGCCCTAACCTAAATAATAGCTCTGATCCCATATTCATGCAGCCACTGTATATTACATAGAACATTGTAAAATAACAGGTACTGGAATATTTGTGTTGCACAAATAACTGATTAGTGTTGCACAACTTTATGAATAAAGAATCTTAATAAACTGAATTTAAAAGCATTACCATTGCAAATGAAATCAGGTAGTTAAAAAATTTCAAAACAAAGAGAAACTTTAAAATCGAATAATTTATTAGTGATATTATTCCTTTTGTTTAGAAAATTAATAAACTGTAATGCAATACTAAGGTATTTCTTTATTTTCAATGAACTGTACAATTATGTGTAAGAATATGTGAAGAATAAATACATAACTTTGGGAAATATACATAATGTATCCATACCATCACTAAGCCTATTCAACTTAATATTAATTTCAGTCTTTTTTTTATAACAAATTGGTAGTGTTTTGGCACATAATAAATTCAAATATTGTGCTTAATATTTATCACTTTAAATGTAATTTTATAAAAATGTTGATTTTATATATATATTTAATAAATTTAAAATATTTCAAAAACAAGAATACTTTTAATGAATATATTTATTTAAAGCTTTTCGCCGATAAAGTAGTACCAGCATCTTCAGGAAATTATTTTCCTGTGAAGATGCTGGTACTATTTTATCGGCGAAAAGCTTTGAATAAATATATTCATTAAAAGTATTCTTGTTTTTGAAATATTTTTAATTTATTAACTATATTACAAGAAAACATATCACCATATTTAATATATTAATATATATATATATATATATATATATATATATATATATATATATAACTGTCACAATAATTAAGTAAAATCATTTTAAATATAAATGATTATTAGGCTTTTGCAGAATTTTTCTGGCATATCTAAAGTACATTTTTTCTATGAAATGGTCCACTTTTCTTAATAAAAATATACATAACTTTTACTATTTAACTAAATTTTATCCACTTATCTCTATATAAGTACAAAAGCAGTCTGTGGACAAACTTCGCAAGTCCTAACACAGTTTTGTAGGTTGTTAATCACAAAAGCATACCATATAATTCTAGTAATTATTTTGGGCAGAAAAACAATAAATTATACTTTTAAAATTTTGGTTTTACTTACAAAATATCAAACTTTTAAGAAACTGTGCATTAGCAACTTAATACAAAAACAAAGACTTGCAAAAGTAGTTCTCTTTATGTACCCTTTGAGAACAACTGGATTAAATTGTTCATAAAATTATCCTTTCATTGAGATAATTTAAAAACTAAATTCTAATATTTGATATAAGCTTCGTTTCTGTGAAATTCAACATAAATAATTGTCTATAAGTATAAATAAATAATACTATAAAGCTACTATCTTTATACATTACACATATTAATTAACAGAACACAAATAACACTATCACATTACATTGGTGCCAAGTAAAGATAGCTTATATTCTTTTAGGCCTGTTGTGGAATTAAGTTTGACTTACAAAAACATGTTAATCTATTTTGCCGACTAATTACAGAAGCATGATATTCCTTAAAACTAACACAAATAATATAATTTCCTACTTTTTCTTTTAACAAAATGTAAATATTATACTTGTGCATATTTCTGTGATTGCCGATGAATATTTTGCTTTATTTTAAATACTTAGGTTTGATCTGTAAACACATTCAGCAGTCATAATGAGATATAGATTGCCGTTCCTGCATCTGGTCTTGAAAAGTACTATAATATGAATTAATGGGGGGGGGATCATTATCTTGATTTTATTTATTACATTCTTGATTATTTATTATTCTTTGAAAAGTTAACTTTTACATTGACTAGCTCAACTGCTAGGAGTAGACACATTTTATCATAAAGTTTCTTGTATATTAGAGGAACACTATCCACAAATTCCAAGCAACAAACATTTCTAACTATTTGTTACACCATTATTGTATGACTTTTGAACAAATATTGGAGTTCTTGGTATGGATTCAGGAATGATTCCCACTTTGACCCTGGTCCTTTGAATGGGAGCTGAAGCGTTAATTGTCAGTGGTGCTGATGGATTTGCAGCTTTATTTTGTAACTGTATGTTATTATTCAAAGAATTTTCTTTTTCTACTACAGATTTTGTTTCTGTAGGAGGATCTTTCTGCTCTTCTTGGATAAGTCTGACAGTTTCAGTAGGGGAAGCTTCATCTGGGTATTTCTTACTAATGATCTTTGGTTCTTCATTGTTAGGTTTGGGTAACAGAGAGGCCATATCTTGCATCTCAGTTCCATGATTAGATTCCACATCCTTTGCATTCTTTTTTGTTTCTTTTCCTTCAGTCGCACATTTATAAATTCCAAATAACGCTAAAACTAAAATTAACACAACAATAGAACCGAGGACTACATGAGCTGATTCAAATTCCATTGGTACAGTTTCTTTTAACGATTTGTCTCCAATAAGGTTGTCATCTTCATTAGCATTAGTTGTGTCATTGCCTTGTTTGATCTTTCCTAAAATTGCTGAAGTATTTTCTGTCTCCATGGTTTTAGTATTTATGTGAATATCAGGGGATACTTCTATTATGGGTGGATCAGTTTTAGATACATCAGAAACATTTTCTTGCTTAGCTATAATGGAATCATTTGCATCTAAATTGGTATCAGGTGTAATACTTTCCACAGTTTCATTAACATTTGAATCATAAACAGGAGGCAATGGTGTTTCTTGACTTGAAATTTCAACTGAAAGTGTTTTTGTGTCTTCATTTTCTTTTACATCTTTAATATCTACTACAGTATTACTTGTAGTTTCTATTACGTCTAGTGGGGTTAAAGAGTACACTTCAGTTTTATTTTCTGTCAGAGATTTTGTATCTTCTTCCAAGTTTTGAGATCCACCCCCAAAATCTATTATTTCACCCACTATTTCTAATGTAGTTAGATCCACTGAAACAGTTGTAGTTGTTTCCCTAAAAGGTTCGTTTTCAAGATTTGTTAAATGCGCTTTATTAACAATTGTTTCAACATCATCCTTTCCCTTCAAATTAGGTAATTCCGTTTGTTTTTCTAATTGATTATCTTCAATAGCAACATTAAGCTCAATAATATTTTCTGTTGTAGTAACCATCTCAGGATCTGGCAAAATTTGTATATCATTATTTTCATTTTCTTTGATTTCTATTATTTTGCCAGCAGTTGAATTTTCTATTTCTTCATGTTTAAGTAACACAGATTCAGTATTTTCTTCCTTTTCCAGTCTAGTTGATTCTTCTTCAGGGATTGTAGTAATTTCTACATCCAATGGAATCACAGTACTTACAGATTCATTCATTGCTATTATTTCTTCAGCACTTTTTTCTTCCTTCATTTCTCCTAGTTTCTCATTAATAAGATTCCCAATTAAAATTTCAGGTTTAACAATTTCTACCTCTTCATTGATACTGTTTTGTGTGGTTACTTTTTCAATAAGCTCTTCAGTTTTTGATTCAGTTTCATCTGCTTTTTCACTAACAGTTTCTAAATTTAGTTGTCCTATCTGTTCCTCTGAATGTCTTTCCTCTAATTTACCTTCAAAAAACAAATTTTTAGTTTCTGAGTCTTTATTCAATTTATGTTGAATTGTTAGTTCTTCTTTAAGTCCTTCAGAATTTGTTTCTGTTTCAACTTCTAAACTTATTTCAGTGGTCATAAAAATTTTACTTTTTTTGTGTTGGTGTTCTGCTGGTTCATTTGTATCAATTTCTTTTTCAGTCATATCTGTTTCAGATTTGTGTCCTATAGCAACGATGTTTTCTTCGCCTTCTTTTGCTGATATTTCAGTTGTACTGTCATCAATAGTTTCAACAGTGATTATCATATTACCATTATTTTCTTTGATTATTTCATTTTTATCAGTTATTATATCTTGTGCCTCATTTTTTTCAATGTTTATCTGTATGTTTTTAGACAGATCGCTTTCAGTAACACTTTCAGCTGCAACATTAGTACCATCATTTTGTTCCTCAAATTGTTCATTAATTTCCTCCGGTCCATCTAAGTCACTCATCTGAGTAATTTCTTCAGTATTACCTATTTCTTCTTTGTATAATTCCAACATATTTTTAGAATCTGCGTTATGATTAGAATCACCATTTATGTCATCTAAAGTGGTTTTCTTCACTTTTTTGTCAGGAAGTTCTATTTTAGATGATAAGAAATGATTTTCAAAATCATCTGTATTATTATCTCGATTTGGCTCATGACTTTCAAAATCACTTTCTGCTAAATCATGATTTCGATACTCATCATTCTGACGCATCATTGGGCCCATGGCCCTTGTATCATCATTCTGAAACAATATTTCTGAATTTGAATCTTTTTTAAATTGCTCATCAAATGGTTGATCTGATTGAATATTTGCTTCAAAGTAGTTGTCGTTTTCAAGTTCAAAAGTCTGATTTTTGTGGTTTATTTGATATTTATATTTTCCTTGATTTCTTGGATATTTAATGGGAATATGTTCTTCAAACAAAGTTTCCTCGATACACAATTCATTTTCATTAACCAAATTCCAGCTAAGGCCTGCATATTTTGGAGGTGATGCACAAAGAACTTTATTTTCAAAAATCACTCCCAGTCCTGACAAATGGTCTTGTAAGTTCATCAATTGGCAAGTGCAGTTTATAGGATTGCCACTCAAATCGAGTTTTTTTAAATGTTTTAAAGATACTAGTAAATCAGTTGGCACATTGATAATTAAATTGTTTGAAAGGTTAAGATATATTAAAAATTTTGGAAGTGAATTATACTTTAAATATTGCAATTTATTCTTATCCAGTAGTATGTACTTCACACATTTTGTTCCATAGAATGTGCCTGGATGTAAATGAGTGATACCACAATCTCCAATGTCTAAATGTTCAATCGAATTGGAAATTAAAAATGGGTCATCAGAAACAAAATTAAAATAATTTCCCCGTAAGATAACTGTAGTCAAGTTTGATATGTGTTGGAATACAGCGGAGTCTAATGATTGTATTTTGTTAAAAGATAGGTCGATTTCAATCAAATCTGTGACACCAAAGAATGATTTTTTATGAACACTGAAAATGGAACAATTACTAAGGTTTAAATATTTCAATTTCTTGAAGCGTGTAAACTGGCCTTCACTTAGTTCTATACGTTGTCCTTTTTGCTTCGGAATTAAGTTCAATATTTCGATGTTTTCACTGGCTGACGGTAAAGATGTACAGTTGGCTGTTAACATGGCCGTGTCTTGGTAACAGTGGCAGTTATCAGGGCATGATGGATATGAGGATGTTATGTGACTGACTAGCAGCATAATGACCATCAGTGAGCTAACCAGGTCAACCATTGTGCTGCACCTGTAAACAAAAATACAAACAAAATTATAATAATTACCAAAATAACTTCAGAAGTTAAATGGTTGCCTAGTGAAAAAAACACTATATGATTATGATAATTAAGACAACTCATAAACAATAGTTTTGTAATAGGGCCTAATTATTTGCTAATTTTGTTGTTTTATATAAATATAGATAAATAAACTGAATATGTCCCACTGTGCTGCTAATAATTGGAAACATAAATCTTTCAAAAATAAATTTTAAGATGTTATAATAGTTTTAACAACTTCTGCAATTATCTGAGTTTTCTGTAAGTAAAACTACTTTAACAAATAAAGCAGAACTTCAAGTGAAATTCAGATCAGTAAGTAACAAGCAGTCTGTTAGGAAAAAATTGTGGGTGGTTGATGAACATAGAGTATAGAGATTCCCCCCTGTTCTAGAATGTAAGTGAACTCTTGAGGAAGACAAAATCTCCATTAAGATGTATACCAAATAAGAACAGAGAAAAGGAAGTAAAGGCATGGTCCCTTACCTGGAGTAGGCCTCTTCTGTACTGTGATCCAAGATAAGGCTTTACACTATTCCCTCAGCAATGTATGAGAGTGAAACAGTGTATTGAATGTGTTGAGCCATTAACCATAGCCATAACTGTATTTATAACTGACAGAGCATGCAACATTTCAATAGTTTGATATCTTTAAGGTAATCTCCGTGCAAACAATTCCCAACAAGCCGTTGATTATAGCTCTAACCTTCAAACTAGCTAGACTTCTACAAACTGCAATGCCAAAATATTCTCAATTTGTCTTAAAATTTGAAAACTTCAAAATATTTTCATAAGTGAACATTTTTACATAAATTTTCAAGCATTTGGGTTTGAATTCATGACAAAATTAGCAGTAAAATCTGTTTTCCCTATATTTTATCTAAATCAGTGATTTCTAGAAGTCTGCAGGCAATGTGTTAGGGATCCTTGAGATATCACTGAAACTAAAATATTTTTGTTTAACATGTTCTCTACAACCTTATCCGATCATTGCATTCGTCAAGAGCCTTTATTCGCGAAGAGATTGCCTGAAATGTAGAAACTCTCAATGAAGTAGCTCAAATTATTATTAACTACATTAAAACTTATGATGAGCAATGACCATACCAAAGTAGAGTGACTCTTTAGGGGTAGTATAAAGACTGTTCTTGACTTTGCTGAAGTGCTTACTTGCTGATATGTTTGTGAACATTTGAGTGTATAGGCTTACAAGGTAACAATATAGATATGTTCAAAGCTGAAGACAAAGTTAGTGCCATGGTTAAAAAATGTCATTTGTGGGCAACAAGGATCAATAGATGCTCTTTTACGAATTCACCGACTTGGAGTCTTCTGCTGAAACCTAACAAATAAAATAAAGGTTAACTTGTAGACCTAACTAGCAGTGGCAAATTAAAAAAATGTTTTAAATGGTGAGAAAATTGTAGAATTTTGGTTGACACTACTTAAAGACTTCAAAGCACTCACCGATGAGGCAATGAGGGTAATACAGTACTACTTTTTTCAAGTACCTACCGATGTGAACAGGCATTCTCAACTATGTGCTTTGGCAAAAATAAATACAGGAATCGGCTTAGTATGCAGTACGATTTCTGAGTAAAAGTGTCAAGTATGGAACCTAAAATTTCTGAAATCATGAGCCTAACGGACAGACTCAACTCATCTCACTGAAATTATTGTTAAGTTGTGAATTACTGCGATTGTATTGAAGTCATTAAGGACTTCATGATGGGTATCTATATTCTGGGGCCCTCTAAATAGACTTGGGGACAACACTCTACAAAGCGGGACAGATGGTTCACTTTAGTCCTTAAGCACTTCATGATGGGCATCTATAATCTTGGGCCCTCTGAATAGACTTGGGGACAACACTCTACAAAGCGGGACAGATGGTTCACTTTAGTCCTTAAGCACTTCATGATGGGCATCTATATTCTGGGGCCCTCTGAATAGACTTGGGGACAACACTCTACAAAGCGGGACACATGGTTCACTTTAGTCCTTAAGCACTTCATGATGGGCATCTATATTCTGGGGCCCTCTGAATAGACTTGGGGACAACACTCTACAAAGCGGGACAGATGGTTCACTTTAGTCCTTAAGCACTTCATGATGGGCATCTATATTCTGGCGCCCTCTGAATAGACTTGGGGACAACACTCTACAAAGCGGGACAGATGGTTCACTTTAGTCCTTAAGCACTTCATGATGGGCATCTATATTCTGGGGCCCTCTGAATAGACTTGGGGACAACACTCTACAAAGCGGGACAGATGGTTCACTTTAGTCCTTAAGCACTTCATGATGGGCATCTATATTCTGGCGCCCTCTGAATAGACTTGGGGACAACACTCTACAAAGCGGGACAGATGGTTCACTTTAGTCCTTAAGCACTTTATGATGGGCATCTATATTCTGGCGCCCTCTGAATAGACTTGGGGACAACACTCTACAAAGCAGGACAGATGGTTCACTTTAGTCCTTAAGCACTTCATGATGGGCATCTATATTCTGGGGCCCTCTGAATAGACTTGGGGACAACACTCTACAAAGCGGGACAGATGGTTCACTTTAGTCCTTAAGCACTTCATGATGGGCATCTATATTCTGGGGCCCTCTGAATAGCCTTGGGGACAACACTCTACAAAGCGGGACAGATGGTTCACTTTAGTCCTTAAGCACTTCATGATGGGCATCTAAATTCTGTGGCCCTCTGAATAGACTTGGGGACAACACTCTACAAAGCGGGACAGATAGTTCACTTTAGTCCTTAAGCACTTCATGATGGGCATCTATATTCTGGGTCCCTCTGAATAGACTTGGGGACAACACTCTACAAAGCGGGACAGATGGTTCACTTTAGTCCTTAAGCACTTCATGATGGGCATCTATATTCTGGCGCCCTCTGAATAGACTTGGGGACAACACTCTACAAAGCGGGACAGATGGTTCACTTTAGTTCTTAAGCACTTTATGATGGGCATCTATATTCTGGCGCCCTCTGAATAGACTTGGGGACAACACTCTACAAAGCGGGACAGATGGTTCACTTTAGTCCTTAAGCACTTCATGATGGGCATCTATATTCTGGGGCCCTCTGAATAGACATGGGGACAACACTCTACAAAGCGGGACAGATGGTTCACTTTAGTCCTTAAGCACTTCATGATGGGCATCTAAATTCTGGGGCCCTCTGAATAGACTTGGGTACAACACTCTACAAAGCGGGACAGATGGTTCACTTTAGTCCTTAAGCACTTCATGATGGGCATCTATATTGTGGCGCCCTCTGAATAGACTTGGGGACAACACTCTACAAAGCGGGACAGATGGTTCACTTTAGTCCTTAAGCACTTCATGATGGGCATCTATATTCTGGCGCCCTCAGAATACACTGGGGGACAGAGGGACAATACTTTACAAGGCGAGACAGATGGTAACCTTAGTTGTTTAGGACTTCATGATGGACATCTATATTCTAGGGACCTCAGAATACACTGGGGGACAGAGGGACAATACTTTACATAGCGGGACGGATGTTAACCTTAGTTATTAAGGACTTCATGATGGACATCTATATTCTAGGGCCCTCAGAATACACTGGGGGACAGAGGGACAATACTTTACATAGCGGGACGGATGTTAACCTTAGTTATTAAGGACTTCATGATGGACATCTATATTCTAGGGCCCTCAGAATACACTGGGGGACAGAGGGACAATACTTTACATAGCGGGACGGATGTTAACCTTAGTTATTAAGGACTTCATGATGGGCATATATATTCTAGGGCCCTCAGAATACACTGGGGGACAGAGGGACAATACTTTACATAGCGGGACGGATGTTAACCTTAGTTATTAAGGACTTCATAATGGACATCTATATTCTAGGGCCCTCAGAATACACTGGGGGACAGAGGGACAATACTTTACATAGCGGGACGGATGTTAACCTTAGTTATTAAGGACTTCATGATGGGCATCTATATTCTAGGGCCCTCAGAATACACTGGGGGACAGAGGGACAATACTTTACATAGCGGGACGGATGTTAACCTTAGTTATTAAGGACTTCATGATGGACATCTATATTCTAGGGCCCTCAGAATACACTGGGGGACAAAGGGACAATACTTTACATAGCGGGACGGATGTTAACCTTAGTTATTAAGGACTTCATGATGGGCATCTATATTCTAGGGCCCTCAGAATACACTGGGGGACAGAGGGACAATACTTTACATAGCGGGACGGATGTTAACCTTAGTTATTAAGGACTTCATGATGGACATCTATATTCTAGGGCCCTCAGAATACACTGGGGGACAGAGGTACAATACTTTACATAGCGGGACGGATGTTAACCTTAGTTATTAAGGACTTCATGATGGACATCTATATTCTGGGGCCCTCAGAATACACTGGGGGACAGAGGTACAATACTTTACATAGCGGGACGGATGTTAACCTTAGTTATTAAGGACTTCATGATGGACATCTATATTCTAAGGCCCTCAGAATACACTGGGGGACAGAGGGACAATACTTTACATAGCGGGACGGATGTTAACCTTAGTTATTAAGGACTTCATGATGGACATCTATATTCTAGGGGCCTCAGAATACACTGGGGGACAGAGGTACAATACTTTACATAGCGGGACGGATGTTAACCTTAGTTATTAAGGACTTCATGATGGACATCTATATTCTAGGGCCCTCAGAATACACTGGGGGACAGAGGTACAATACTTTACATAGCGGGACGGATGTTAACCTTAGTTATTAAGGACTTCATGATGGACATCTATATTCTAGGGCCCTCAGAATACACTGGGGGACAGAGGGACAATACTTTACAAGGCGAGACACATGGTAACCTTAGTTATTAAGGACTTCATGATGGGCATCTATATTCTAGGGCCCTCAGAATACACTGGGGGACAGAGGTACAATACTTTACATAGCGGGACAGATGTTAACCTTAGTTATTAAGGACTTCATGATGGACATCTATATTCTAGGGCCCTCAGAATACACTGGGGGACAGAGGGACAATACTTTACAAGGCGAGACAGATGGTAACCTTAGTTGTTTAGGACTTCATGATGGGTATCTATATTCTGGGACCCTCCGAATACACTGGGGGACAGAGGGACAATACTTTACAAAGCGGGACAGATGGTGACCTTAGTTATTAAGGACTTCATGATGGACATCTATATTCTAGGGCCCTCAGAATACAGTGGGGGACAGAGGGACAATACTTTACATAGCGGGACGGATGTTAACCTTAGTTATTAAGGACTTCATGATGGACATCTATATTCTAGGGCCCTCAGAATACACTGGGGGACAAAGGGACAATACTTTACATAGCGGGACGGATGTTAACCTTAGTTATTAAGGACTTCATGATGGGCATCTATATTCTAGGGCCCTCAGAATACACTGGGGGACAGAGGGACAATACTTTACATAGCGGGACGGATGTTAACCTTAGTTATTAAGGACTTCATGATGGACATCTATATTCTAGGGCCCTCAGAATACACTGGGGGACAGAGGTACAATACTTTACATAGCGGGACGGATGTTAACCTTAGTTATTAAGGACTTCATGATGGACATCTATATTCTGGGGCCCTCAGAATACACTGGGGGACAGAGGTACAATACTTTACATAGCGGGACGGATGTTAACCTTAGTTATTAAGGACTTCATGATGGACATCTATATTCTAAGGCCCTCAGAATACACTGGGGGACAGAGGGACAATACTTTACATAGCGGGACGGATGTTAACCTTAGTTATTAAGGACTTCATGATGGACATCTATATTCTAGGGGCCTCAGAATACACTGGGGGACAGAGGTACAATACTTTACATAGCGGGACGGATGTTAACCTTAGTTATTAAGGACTTCATGATGGACATCTATATTCTAGGGCCCTCAGAATACACTGGGGGACAGAGGTACAATACTTTACATAGCGGGACGGATGTTAACCTTAGTTATTAAGGACTTCATGATGGACATCTATATTCTAGGGCCCTCAGAATACACTGGGGGACAGAGGGACAATACTTTACAAGGCGAGACACATGGTAACCTTAGTTATTAAGGACTTCATGATGGACATCTATATTCTAGGGCCCTCAGAATACACTGGGGGACAGAGGTATAATACTTTACATAGCGGGACGGATGTTAACCTTAGTTATTAAGGACTTCATGATGGACATCTATATTCTAGGGCCCTCAGAATACACTGGGGGACAGAGGTACAATACTTTACATAGCGGGACGGATGTTAACCTTAGTTATTAAGGACTTCATGATGGACATCTATATTCTAGGGCCCTCAGAATACACTGGGGGACAGAGGGACAATACTTTACAAGGCGAGACAGATGGTAACCTTAGTTGTTTAGGACTTCATGATGGGCATCTATATTCTGGGACCCTCCGAATACACTGGGGGACAGAGGGACAATACTTTACAAAGCGAGACAGATGGTGAATTTAGTTGTTAAGGACTTAATGATGGACATCTATATTCTAGGGCCCTCAGAATACACTGGGGGACAGAGGGACAATACTTTACAAGGCGAGACAGATGGTAACCTTAGTTGTTTAGGACTTCATGATGGGCATCTATATTCTGGGACCCTCCGAATACACTGGGGGACAGAGGGACAATACTTTACAAAGCGAGACAGATGGTGACCTTAGTTGTTAAGGACTTAATGATGGGCATCTATATTCTAGGGCCCTCAGAATACACTGGGGGACAGAGGGACAATACTTTACAAGGCGAGACAGATGGTAACCTTAGTTATTAAGGACTTCATGATGGACATCTATATTCTAGGGCCCTCAGAATACACTGGGGGACAGAGGGACAATACTTTACAAGGCGAGACAGATGGTAACCTTAGTTATTAAGGACTTCATGATGGGCATCTATATTCTGGGACCCTCCGAATACACTGGGGGACAGAGGGACAATACTTTACAAAGCGAGACAGATGGTAACCTTAGTTATTAAGGACTTCATGATGGACATCTATATTCTAGGGCCCTCAGAATACACTGGGGGACAGAGGGACAATACTTTACAAGGCGAGACAGATGGTAACCTTAGTTGTTTAGGACTTCATGATGGGCATCTATATTCTGGGACCCTCCGAATACACTGGGGGACAGAGGGACAATACTTTACAAAGCGAGACAGATGGTGACCTTAGTTGTTAAGGACTTAATGATGGGCATCTATATTCTAGGGCCCTCAGAATACACTGGGGGACAGAGGGACAATACTTTACAAGGCGAGACAGATGGTAACCTTAGTTGTTTAGGACTTCATGATGGGCATCTATATTCTGGGACCCTCCGAATACACTGGGGGACAGAGGTACAATACTTTACAAAGCGGGACAGATGGTGACCTTAGTTATTAAGGACTTCATGATGGACATCTATATTCTAGGGCCCTCAGAATACACTGGGGGACAGAGGGACAATACTTTACATAGCGGGACGGATGTTAACCTTAGTTATTAAGGACTTCATGATGGTCATCTATATTCTAGGGCCCTCAGAATACACTGGGGGACAGAGGGACAATACTTTACATAGCGGGACGGATGTTAACCTTAGTTATTAAGGACTTCATGATGGACATCTATATTCTAGGGCCCTCAGAATACACTGGGGGACAGAGGGACAATACTTTACATAGCGGGACGGATGTTAACCTTAGTTATTAAGGACTTCATGATGGGCATCTATATTCTAGGGCCCTCAGAATACACTGGGGGACAGAGGGACAATACTTTACATAGCGGGACGGATGTTAACCTTAGTTATTAAGGACTTCATGATGGACATCTATATTCTAGGGCCCTCAGAATACACTGGGGGACAGAGGTACAATACTTTACATAGCGGGACGGATGTTAACCTTAGTTATTAAGGACTTCATGATGGACATCTATATTCTGGGGCCCTCAGAATACACTGGGGGACAGAGGTACAATACTTTACATAGCGGGACTTATGTTAACCTTAGTTATTAAGGACTTCATGATGGACATCTATATTCTAGGGCCCTCAGAATACACTAGGGGACAGAGGGACAATACTTTACAAGGCGAGACAGATGGTAACCTTAGTTATTAAGGACTTCAAGATGGGCACCTATATTCTAGGGCCCTCAGAATACACTGGGGGACAGAGGTACAATACTTTACATAGCGGGACGGATGTTAACCTTAGTTATTAAGGACTTCATGATGGACATCTATATTCTAGGGCCCTCAGAATACACTGGGGGACAGAGGTACAATACTTTACATAGCGGGACGGATGTTAACCTTAGTTATTAAGGACTTCATGATGGACATCTATATTCTAGGGCCCTCAGAATACACTGGGGGACAGAGGGACAATACTTTACAAGGCGAGACAGATGGTAACCTTAGTTGTTTAGGACTTCATGATGGGCATCTATATTCTAGGGCCCTCAGAATACACTGGGGGACAGAGGGACAATACTTTACATAGCGGGACGGATGTTAACCTTAGTTATTAAGGACTTCATGATGGACATCTATATTCTGGGACCCTCCGAATACACTGGGGGACAGAGGGACAATACTTTACAAAGCGAGACAGATGGTGACCTTAGTTGTTAAGGACTTAATGATGGGCATCTATATTCTAGGGCCCTCAGAATACACTGGGGGACAGAGGGACAATACTTTACAAGGCGAGACAGATGGTAACCTTAAATGTTTAGGACTTCATGATGGGCATCTATATTCTAGGGCCCTCAGAATACACTGGGGGACAGAGGGACAATACTTTACATAGCGGGACAGATGGTGACCTTAGTTGTTAAGGACTTAATGATTGACATCTATATTCTAGGGCCCTCAGAATACACTGGGGGACAGAGGTACAATACTTTACATAGCGGGACGGATGTTAACCTTAGTTATTAAGGACTTCATGATGGACATCTATATTCTAGGGCCCTCAGAATACACTGGGGGACAGAGGGACAATACTTTACAAAGCGGGACAGATGGTGACCTTAGTTGTTAAGGACTTCATGATGGGCATCTATATTCTAGGGCCCTCAGAATACACTGGGGGACAGAGGGACAATACTTTACATAGCGGGACGGATGTTAACCTTAGTTATTAAGGACTTCATGATGGACATCTATATTCTAGGGCCCTCAGAATACACTGGGGGACAGAGGGACAATACTTTACAAAGCGGGACAGATGGTGACCTTAGTTGTTAAGGACTTCATGATGGACATCTATATTCTAGGGCCCTCAGAATACACTGGGGGACAGAGGGACAATACTTTACAAGGCGAGACAGATGGTAACCTTAGTTGTTAAGGACTTCGTGATGGGCATCTATATTCTAGGGCCCTCAGAATACACTGGGGGACAGAGGGACAATACTTTACAAAGCGGGACAGATGGTAACCTTAGTTATTAAGGACTTCATGATGGACATCTATATTCTAGGGCCCTCAGAATACACTGGGGGACAGAGGGACAATACTTTACAAAGCGGGACAGATGGTGACCTTAGTTGTTAAGGACTTCATGATGGGCATCTATATTCTAGGGCCCTCAGAATACACTGGGGGACAGAGGGACAATACTTTACATAGCGGGACGGATGTTAACCTTAGTTATTAAGGACTTCATGATGGACATCTATATTCTAGGGCCCTCAGAATACACTGGGGGACAGAGGGACAATACTTTACAAAGCGGGACAGATGGTGACCTTAGTTGTTAAGGACTTCATGATGGACATCTATATTCTAGGGCCCTCAGAATACACTGGGGGACAGAGGGACAATACTTTACAAGGCGAGACAGATGGTAACCTTAGTTGTTAAGGACTTCATGATGGGCATCTATATTCTAGGGTCCTCAGAATACACTGGGGGACAGAGGTACAATACTTTACATAGCGGGACGGATGTTAGCCTTAGTTATTAAGGACTTCATGATGGACATCTATATTCTAGGGCCCTCAGAATACACTGGGGGACAGAGGGACAATACTTTACAAAGCGGGACAGATGGTAACCTTAGTTATTAAGGACTTCATGATGGACATCTATATTCTAGGGCCCTCAGAATACACTGGGGGACAGAAGGATAATACTCTACAAAGCGGGACAGATGGTAACCTTAGTTGTTAAGGACTTAATGATGGACATCTATATTCTAGGGCCCTCAGAATACACTGGGGGACAGAGGTACAATACTTTACATAGCGGGACGGATGTTAACCTTAGTTATTAAGGACTTCATGATGGACATCTATATTCTAGGGCCCTCAGAATACACTGGGGGACAGAGGGACAATACTTTACAAAGCGGGACAGATGGTGACCTTAGTTGTTAAGGACTTCATGATGGGCATCTATATTCTAGGGCCCTCAGAATACACTGGGGGACAGAAGGATAATACTCTACAAAGCGGGACAGATGGTGACCTTAGTTGTTAAGGACTTAATGATGGGCATCTATATTCTAGGGCCCTCAGAATACACTGGGGGACAGAGGTACAATACTTTACAAAGCGGGACAGATGGTGACCTTAGTTGTTAAGGACTTCATGATGGGCATCTATATTCTAGGGCCCTCAGAATACACTGGGGGACAGAAGGATAATACTCTACAAAGCGGGACAGATGGTGACCTTAGTTGTTAAGGACTTAATGATGGACATCTATATTCTAGGGCCCTCAGAATACACTGGGGGACAGAGGGACAATACTTTACAAGGCGAGACAGATGGTAACCTTAGTTATTAAGGACTTCATGATGGACATCTATATTCTAGGGCCCTCAGAATACACTGGGGGACAGAGGGACAATACTTTACAAAGCGGGACAGATGGTGACCTTAGTTGTTAAGGACTTCATGATGGACATCTATATTCTAGGGCCCTCAGAATACACTGGGGGACAGAGGGACAATACTTTACAAGGCGAGACAGATGGTAACCTTAGTTGTTAAGGACTTCATGATGGGCATCTATATTCTAGGGCCCTCAGAATACACTGGGGGACAGAGGTACAATACTTTACATAGCGGGACGGATGTTAGCCTTAGTTATTAAGGACTTCATGATGGACATCTATATTCTAGGGCCCTCAGAATACACTGGGGGACAGAGGGACAATACTTTACATAGCGGGACGGATGTTAACCTTAGTTATTAAGGACTTCATGATGGACATCTATATTCTAGGGCCCTCAGAATACACTGGGGGACAGAGGGACAATACTTTACATAGCGGGACGGATGTTAACCTTAGTTATTAAGGACTTCATGATGGACATCTATATTCTAGGGCCCTCAGAATACACTGGGGGACAGAGGTACAATACTTTACAAAGCGGGACAGATGGTGACCTTAGTTGTTAAGGACTTCATGATGGGCATCTATATTCTAGGGCCCTCAGAATACACTGGGGGACAGAGGGACAATACTTTACATAGCGGGACGGATGTTAACCTTAGTTATTAAGGACTTCATGATGGACATCTATATTCTAGGGCCCTCAGAATACACTGGGGGACAGAGGGACAATACTTTACAAAGCGGGACAGATGGTGACCTTAGTTGTTAAGGACTTCATGATGGACATCTATATTCTAGGGCCCTCAGAATACACTGGGGGACAGAGGGACAATACTTTACAAGGCGAGACAGATGGTAACCTTAGTTGTTAAGGACTTCATGATGGGCATCTATATTCTAGGGCCCTCAGAATACACTGGGGGACAGAGGTACAATACTTTACATAGCGGGACGGATGTTAGCCTTAGTTATTAAGGACTTCATGATGGACATCTATATTCTAGGGCCCTCAGAATACACTGGGGGACAGAGGGACAATACTTTACAAAGCGGGACAGATGGTAACCTTAGTTATTAAGGACTTCATGATGGACATCTATATTCTAGGGCCCTCAGAATACACTGGGGGACAGAAGGATAATACTCTACAAAGCGGGACAGATGGTAACCTTAGTTGTTAAGGACTTAATGATGGACATCTATATTCTAGGGCCCTCAGAATACACTGGGGGACAGAGGTACAATACTTTACATAGCGGGACGGATGTTAACCTTAGTTATTAAGGACTTCATGATGGACATCTATATTCTAGGGCCCTCAGAATACACTGGGGGACAGAGGGACAATACTTTACAAAGCAGGACAGATGGTGACCTTAGTTGTTAAGGACTTCATGATGGGCATCTATATTCTAGGGCCCTCAGAATACACTGGGGGACAGAAGGATAATACTCTACAAAGCGGGACAGATGGTGACCTTAGTTGTTAAGGACTTAATGATGGGCATCTATATTCTAGGGCCCTCAGAATACACTGGGGGACAGAGGTACAATACTTTACAAAGCGGGACAGATGGTGACCTTAGTTGTTAAGGACTTCATGATGGGCATCTATATTCTAGGGCCCTCAGAATACACTGGGGGACAGAAGGATAATACTCTACAAAGCGGGACAGATGGTGACCTTAGTTGTTAAGGACTTAATGATGGACATCTATATTCTAGGGCCCTCAGAATACACTGGGGGACAAAGGGACAATACTTTACAAAGCGGGACGGATGTTAACCTTAGTTGTTAAGGACTTAATGATGGGCATCTATATTCTAGGGCCCTCAGAATACACTGGGGGACAGAGGTACAATACTTTACAAAGCGGGACAGATGGTGACCTTAGTTGTTAAGGACTTCATGATGGGCATCTATATTCTAGGGCCCTCAGAATACACTGGGGGACAGAAGGATAATACTCTACAAAGCGGGACAGATGGTGACCTTAGTTGTTAAGGACTTAATGATGGACATCTATATTCTAGGGCCCTCAGAATACACTGGGGGACAGAGGGACAATACTTTACAAGGCGAGACAGATGGTGACCTTAGTTGTTAAGGACTTAATGATGGACATCTATATTCTAGGGCCCTCAGAATACACTGGGGGACAAAGGGACAATACTTTACAAAGCGGGACAGATGGTGACCTTAGTTGTTAAGGACTTAATGATGGACATCTATATTCTAGGGCCCTCAGAATACACTGGGGGACAGAGGGACAATACTTTACAAGGCGAGACAGATGGTGACCTTAGTTGTTAAGGACTTAATGATGGACATCTATATTCTAGGGCCCTCAGAATACACTGGGGGACAGAGGGACAATACTTTACAAGGCGAGACAGATGGTGACCTTAGTTGTTAAGGACTTAATGATGGACATCTATATTCTAGGGCCCTCAGAATACACTGGGGGACAGAAGGACAATACTTTACAAGGCGAGACAGATGGTGACCTTAGTTGTTAAGGACTTAATGATGGACATCTATATTCTAGGGCCCTCAGAATACACTGGGGGACAAAGGGACAATACTTTACAAAGCGGGACAGATGGTGACCTTAGTTGTTAAGGACTTAATGATGGGCATCTATCTTCAAAACAAAAGAAAACTGTATGACTCAATGACACTATAGAACATAATAAAGTATTTTTTCCATCTTAAAAAAATATTTTAAACGGAAATGAAAAACAAGGTTTCGCTTGTTGTTATAAATATCTAAATTGTTTATTTTTGTTGCTATATTATATTAGAAGGGACGTTTAGCACCTATTCAACAAACAACAGCCGTTTGTTTATAAAGACAAAAGAACCGATACATGCACTCATAAAACTAATTGTAAGGTCCGAGGCTGATGTGAGCCGTCCTTGACAATCCCCCACGCGCACCGTGGAATTCTGGTACCTGTCTGTTATATGGCACTTAATTGCATCATTGTGTTGTCCCGTAAATCTAAATATAGATTGAATAACCTTGGACCTATTTGTCCAACTAGCTATTTATATGCCTCCTTATAGTAATTACATAATTGATAGCACTTAGGCCTAAATATTAGTGCATCGTAAACATTCTGTTTATTATCTTAATAACGGTAGAGTAACGAATAGAAACAGATAGTTGGAGATAAAGCCGTATTAACTCCTACTTTGGGACAAACTTGTACACGTTCTTACCATGAGGTGAAACGGAATTTTCCAAATCCTAAATGGCTACCTATAAGTAATTTTTCTACTGTTTTTTTATTACTTTTCTTTTAATGTAAGTTTTTCAAAAGCTCAAGAACAGGACGGAAATAAGCGGTTGCTTGCTATTAGAATAAAACATGTCCCTCAGCACACCATTCAAAAAATTATTGTTTAGCGTGTAGAAGAGCTGACAAACGTTTTCTGTTAAACTTTGGCCAAATACTAATAAATTTTGATTTTTTTTGCCACACGTTACTCCAATATACCTATATTTAAAACAAAAAACTTATGATTTTAAGTGTCGTAAACCATAAACACTGAATAAAACTTACATAAATAGGATCTTGGAAACGTAAGGCAGTGCTTTATGAAATAACACTTTAACAATATGTTATATATCGAATTCACTATATATCTCCTACTTATCTATATCAAAGTATTCGGTTAAGACTGATTTAGCTTTTTAAAATAATAAAACGTTGACTTGACAAACGTAGATAAGCCATTTGGAAGAGTTAAAACACTTGAGTTCTTTTCCTGAGTCACGCTTTCTCTTGATGTAAACTAACACAGTTTCTGTAATAATTAGATTTTAATTTTGTTTAAACTTATTACTTTTACGTTTAACATTATAATTAATTGTCGGTAAAATTATAAAATTTACTATTGTATTAAGTATTTCTTTTCTACACAACTCTATAAAGTGACGTTTAAACATGCATGAAATCATGTTATCACAGGTAATAAAATTGAATGTTTCGTCACATCTTCGTTAAATTAAATCGTGTTACATGGACTCGACTCATCAAATCTATTCTAACAGGATACGTTGTCGCTAATTATATTGTAATATACGTATACAGTAATGTAGTAAAATATAGCCATATGCTTTATCAAATAACTGCTTTAATACAGTTTTCTGTGTCTTGGTTAAAATTAATTGAAATTTCAAACAATTATTAGGTTAAAATCATTTTAAAGACTGAAGCCAAGCACTCAGCGAGCATGTTAATGAAAATTCAATTGAACCTGGTAGGAAAGCTAAGAAAACTCAAGTATAAGAAAATGGAAGAGGTCATTGACAAAAAACAATCAAGAATTATGAAGAAACTTGTGATATGAGGGCTTGTCTCCGCACTCTCTCATACATACAAAAGCTTGATTAGGAAGACAGTAATGAAAAAATCGAAAGAAATAAAAACTATTTAAAACTCCTAACTTTAATTTTTCCCATGGGTGATTTTAAACACGCCTGAATGATAGAAATGCATTACTATCATTTAGCCAGTCCAAAGCCTGGATAAAGTTGTGATGGAAATCGGACCCGGACATTTGAATACGTTGCAACACCAGTAAGAAGAACGGAGTGGGATACCGCTCTTCCCGCTGGGAGCTTATTTCGCCACGTTGGAGTGGAATAACCAGGTGAGGGTCTTTTCTCTTCCCGCTGGGGAATATTTCGCTACGTTAGAGTGGGATACCCAGGCGCGAGTATTTTCTCTTCCCGCTGGGTGCATATTTCGCTACGTTCGAGTGGAATACCCAGGAACTAGTTTTTCTCTTCCCGCTGGGCGCTTATTTCGCTACGTTAGAGTAGAATACCCAGGCCTGGGTATTTTCTATTCCCGCTTGACGAATATGTCGTTACGCGAGAGTGGAATACTCAAGCGCGGGTATTTCCTCTTCCCGCTGGGCGCTTATTTCGCTACGTTAGAGTGGAATACCCAGGCGTGGGTATTTTCTCTTCCCGTTTGACGCCTATGTCGTTACGTGAGAGTGGAATACCCCAGCACGATTATTTCCTCTTCCCGCTGGGCGCTTATTTCGCTACGTTAGAGTGGAATACCCAGGCGTGGGTATTTTCTCTTCCCGTTTGACGCCTATGTCGTTACGTGAGAGTGGAATACCCCAGCGCGATTATTTCCTCTTCCCGCTGGGCGCTTATTTCGCTACGTTAGAGTGGAATACCCAGGCGTGGGTATTTTCTCTTCCCGTTTGACGCCTATGTCGTTACGTGAGAGTGGGATACCCCAGCACGATTATTTCCTCTTCCCGCTGGGCGCTTATTTCGTTGCACGCTTTTTCGCGACTCACCGGTCAGGCTCATGGTTTCCATTGTCATAATGATGTTGTCCATCTGGCGTTGCCTGCGGCTTTTTGTCTGCAAGCATTATCATCACGACTCTCCCACGTTATCTGTGTCCATTTAACAAGAAAAGTTTTATTGGCGTAACGGTATAGAGCATATTTCTTCTAACGTATTCTCATCTATGGACAAATATTCTCTGGCCACCGTACAGTAAATGCTGTAATATCCTTCGCCCTCGGGGTCGGTATGTTGCCTGTTATCACCAAGGCTGCCAGATTATAGAACCTAACCTATATACAGTACGTATTGTGCATAACTTTATGCTACCTGTCAAGGGAAATTGAATTCCTTACTTTCCACACTTGTTTGTATCCAATTACTCTATTTCCGTACGTAGTAATAAAAGCACACGCTCACGCACGAAACAATCTGTAAGAAAGACAAGAAATTTATAGCTAAAAAGCTTTTGTACAGCCGGATAATAGAACGTTCCGGATGATAGAATGCCGGATAAAAGAGCATTTTACTGTATTATATTTTTGAACACTCGTACTCAAAGTTTAATTCTGGATACGTTAGAAGTAGGCCTACTACAAATAAATATCTATATAGACGAGACAAATTAGTGGAAATTGTTCAAGTGTCCAGTTAAAAAAAACTATGTAGCCACTAATGATCCGTAGTAGATAGATTATAGAATGTAATATCCTTAGATTTTTTGCGATATTTTGTGGACAATGTATTTTTAGGTCCTAAACTTATCTAATTTTCCAAATTTAACTTGACCTCTTTATTTGTTTTATAGTTACAAATTGCAATGATTCCAAACTTATTTTTATTGCTATCAATGATCTTTAAAAAATGTAAAATTTTTAAATATATTATATAACATAATTATATTTTTCAGAAGTTAACTGATTGCTTTAAAGAAAGCCCGAATTTTATTTTATTTGCCATTGTTTATTTATTTGTTAATTAGTTAACTTGCTTTAAGTTGTGGATTTTCTATTATTTATTTATTTCTTTTTGTTTAAGTATGTGCTATTGTTTAAGTAATTGCTAATAAACTATATAGTTTATTTTTTCTTTTCGTTTATGTTTTTTTGTTGCATTACTTGTTTTTGTTTATGTTAATACTATTGTTCATTTATTGCTTGTTATTTAATCACTTGATACTGTCTATGTATAGGGGGTATTTTATAGTTTAAGTGTTTTCTATTGGTTATAATTTATTTGATTCTTATTGTTAATGTATTTCGTTTATTTGTTCTTGTAAATTTGTTTGTTACTTCGATTTCATTTATTTTATTGTTTATGTATTTGAAATTTTTTTATTTATTTCTCATTTATTTTTATTCTGGTCGTGGATTTGCTATTATTTTATTAATTTCTTTTGTTTATAATTTATGAACTTGTAATATTGTTTACATATTATTTACTATGGTGCATTTACATTCTTTGATTTTATTTTGTATTGTTTATATATTTGATGTTGTTCATGGTTGTTTATTATTTGTTTTTATTTATTTTGTCATTTTCTTTATGTATTTTCTTTTGTTTAAATATTTTATATCGCTTATTTTTTTCTATGACATTTATTTTTCACTGCTTATTTATTTGCCTTTATTTATTAACTTTTCATTTGTTATGTGTAAAGTTTCTTTTTTCCTACTCAGTTGTGGTAATTAATTTCCGCTATAAAAGTTATACAATAACAGGGCCGTAATCTCGGAGGGTAAAACTTATGGCTAATTTCCAGAAATACTTTCTGATCCTGTAACCTTTATTATATTACAAGGGTTATAAAGCTCATTGATAGGAATTCCGGAAGAAGTAAATAGTATAACAATTCCTCCGAATCCAGTCACCATTCCAAATACTTATTACAGTACTTTCATTAGGCGGATGTATACTTGTTCAGGGTCCAGAGGCTGACACACTGCTAATTGCCTTTACGTAATGCTATGCATTTGTAATTAACACACGCTGTACGAGAACTTGAAATGAATTTTTACACAATTGTTATCAGAACAAGAAGACTGAACATAGGGTTTAAATCGTCATATGAAAGCATTTTTTAAAAAATATTAATGTTTTATAAAATTAATTGATCTTAAGAGATACGAGGTACGGATAATTAATGGCGCCTTTCTCGCCGCTCGTCTTTCTTTATATGATTCCCATTCACGATTAAATGTTTAAAATACTTGTGTTATTGTTCAAATTTATCACTTACTTGTAATGCCTGTATGGTGTAATGGACGGAATCTGTGGCCTACAGTGTGTGTATACTCTATTGTTAACTCTGTTGCCTAACGACCATAGCATCATTACAAAGGTATTTTAAGACTAATTCATTACAGCTTAAATTTTATCTCGGATTTCAATAAATTTTATGACAATTAGAATGATAACAAAAATGTACTATTATTAGCAATTACTTCTGACTCTAAATGCATGTTATTCTGTACGTGATGGTAAAAACTTTTGATTGTGTGCTTTCCGTCCATGAATTGTATTTATACAAGGTAAGCACACCCCAGGTTTGCACTGTCTTGTGTACACAAATATTCCATGCTAAATTCCACGAATAACAAACATTCACTGGAATTCTTTTTGTGAATAAAAATATTTTTGCTATAGAAATGAAAAATAATATCTTCTAAATGAACATGATATATTGACCTATTTTGTTAAAAATACCGAATTTTATCATATTATTGAAATGCAACATGTCAAATTTCATCTATACAAAAGGAATGCAAAAAAACTATTGTCAAAAAACATAAGAAATACTGGTTAAAATCTTGAAAAGGAAACTAAATAGCTTTAGGATGACTTGACGATACAATACTTTGGGTATTGAATTGTTTTTACCTTCACTTATGTTATATATTCTTGTCTACACACACGCACACACGTATACAATTATTCAATATCACATTATTGGAACCTCTAACATGACCATCTAACTTTATTTAACCATTCTTTATTTCAAAAATGCAAAAGCATAGTATACCAGCTATTAATTATTCTCTTAGATATACAAGTTTTACATTTTTTAAATTTACAATAATTTATCATTTAAACTACATTTAAAAAAAAATTTGATGACACATTTAGCAGAACTTTATCTCGGCCACTGGGCTGCCATTTCAACTTGTAGTGAGGTTTGCATTTAATCTAAAGTAGACTCTTCACTTTAATCCGTAATTTTTACTCAAACACAATCCTATCATACTTGCCTTCATGTCTGCCGCAGGTTTCTGCACAGAGACCAACTTTGATGTATTCCATTAAAATTTAATGCCATCTGGCAACAATGGAGCCTGGCGACAATCATAGCTCTTGTTGTCACATCTCAGTGTTATTTGTAAAAGACCTTCAAATCGATATTTTCTCCGCCGAGAAAGTTAAAATTAAGTATTTCATTAACCTGCGTGTAAAACTCTTCAACACATGTGCCATCCAACCTGGCAACTATCTGAACAGAAATATTTGCCAGAACCTGAACTTCTAACTCACTCCATTTGATTTATTTTTATGTATGGTTTTGATTTTGATTATTTAAGAATACGCCAACAACGTTTGAATTACGTTTCCAAATTAAGTTATTTGGTTAACGTTCATGCGTTTTGCGAGCAAAGGAAAAAACGTTCCGCCTACAGAAATGAAACTTGTTGAGCCTTGCAACTTTCTGGCTCACAATTAGATGCATCAACAGAATTGCGTGAATAGTTCGAAAGTAAATGCTGAATATTTCTTCTAAATCCTATTTTTGTAAAATTTATATTCATGCATTTTCTTGTATTGGTGTTCTCTTGTACCTCTTTATTACTTGTATGCTGTAATTTTATACATAAAATCATTTGAAGTTTCAATCTTGCCAGGAATTATACCACTGCTACAGTTATTTTAAATTAGGCCCACTCTTATTTTTATGCTATTATTCTTACTAAACAAAATAAGAACGTTGTTTATAAATAGGCCTAATAGTAAGCTATCACCAGGATTTTGCTATTAGGCTTGGTTAAGATTTTACTTCTGACAAACTTTACCCTATTTAAACATCAGGGAATCTGAAAAACGATAATTTTCCCTAACCTTTCCTGAAAATGTAGATAGGCCTAAACCGCGATTCACTAACGTTTTTCACCGTTATTCAAAAGGTACAGGCGTGCTATACATGGCGACTGATTTTCTAAACTTTGAAGCCATTACAATCGATTATATCAGAATTACATAAGTTATACTGAAAGAAAACTAACAAGTTAATAGACGTCGCTCAAGGTAATGAATCCTTAACTACTGGTATAATGAGACGACAATCAAGCGCCTACCCGACCCAGACCGATTCACCCCCAACTGATTCCATCAAGGCAGGTTTAGACGACTGACAACAGTGAACTATTCTTTGTGCGGTTAGATTCTAGTTGTTCAAGGAATATTCTTACTGTAATTTTTAATAAAATGTTATCTTATTTTCTCGTGTCTAACATTAAATTAGTCTTGAAAAACAAATATATCATTTATGATAACTTGCCTGAAAAAATAAAAAAATTTAGTTGATATATTATCAAGAACTGAATGGGTAGACTAGTAGAAGGATTGTGACTTCGACACTAATAATATAACATAGGCTCGGGACAATGATGCTAAATCCTAGAGTCTCCACTATCGAATTATCACTTTTGTCAAGTTGTAAGAATTTATTGACTCGAATAATGCATCGTCAGTGACGACCCAAGCCAGTATCTATTGGTTGAACGATTATCATTCAATACTATTGCGATGACACTCTATGCTATGTTTCTATTCTTTTTGATTTGACGAATAAATTAGAAATCGACTTCACACAGCCACAGATACATTGTGAAGCGGCAGTTCCATGCAGGTGACCAGCTGATCATAGTGGGTGAAGATGTCTCTGTAGGTAAAGGAAACGCTGAAAGTATGACAGATGCAACCATGCGTAGTTTATAAGCAGCAGAGGAGCAAATTTACAACAGTTTCCAGCCTCAGTAACTGAAACTTTAAAATTTAATTAGACATTTGTAAAGCTGAAGGGAGGAATTTTCGGAAATGCTTGCAAGAAGTATAAGAGAGAGGGGCAATATTTATCTATATACTTCTTGGATAAAGTCTGTCTCCTACGGCACCACGTAAAGATAAGGTGATTTTAAGACGAACGTAAAGAAAGACATTTTTCAAACAAGGAGATGGGATCACATTATATCTAGAGTTGTTTATTTTAGGGCAAGTTAAAAAAAAAATTAGGATTAATGGTAGGCCTATTTATTACCTTCTACAGACAATGATAGAATAAACTTGGATCTGTTGAGATAGGCACACGAATCCAAACACATTACTTATTTAGAAGTTGTATAACAAACGTTATCAAATTGTCTGTATTATAACGTACCTTTACTTAATGCTTCTCTACAGGATATTTTGACTCTTAGGAAATTAAATTAATAATCCAGCTACTTGCTTTTATAATTACAGATTTATTTTATCCTGAGATCAATATTGCATTTACAGGTAGTTCATATAATTCGTTTTACTAACTCTAATATTTTTCGATAGGCATCAAGACTCTTATTTGACTATTAATTTTTTTTAACAATTCTAAATTTACTTTCTTTAGCTACCTAAGGGCGTGTATAAGTTACTGCACTTGGTTTGATAAATTTTATATTTCAATTAACTATGACTTTTCAAGGAATTTCTAAAGTTTAAAAGATTCTTAATGTTTGTTACTTTAAAGAGTTGGCATTAAGTTAAAAATAAATGTATTACTTATTACTTGCGTGGTTCCTTGTTTCACTTCACTTGACACAAATTCACTTAGTAATACTTTCCTATCAATTTCACTTTTCTTAATATCTCGAAATGCTTCTATGCCGTAACTGACTTTATTAATCACTCCCTTATTTTAATCTCACTTGTTACCCTTTAATCTCCCTCTTTATGCTTCACTTTCTATTTAATAATCTCCCTTATTAATCTCCCTTACTTTAAATTGCCACGTTACTTTGTTTGAATTTGATATTTCTTACTGAAACTGAACATTACTTCTCCCTCGAGTCCTACAACTTGACCCTTTCGAGTACTGAAAATTGACTGTCTTTCCTGAACATCCTCTTGGATCGTATCCGTATGTGTTTCATCCCCTCTTCAAATTTGATGGGCTTCCTTATGGCGCTCAAACTGTGGCTAGCCTATGAAATTTTGAAGCTTCCCTCACTTTCTTTTGGGCTTCGTGGGAATTTGTTGAACTTTCCCACAGGTGCATGTGTTTTTTCTGTATTCTCAGGGATTCCTAGTCATAAATCTCCCTGGTCCATGGATGTCTAGGTAAAGCTTCTCTCCCATGAACTAGGCATGTCCTGGTTTACTTACAATGAACCCCTTTCGAATTATATTTTATTTATGACCTGCAGGTGTGTGCAGTAACTTATTTCTGCCGATAGATCTGACAATAGACTAGCGCTAGCTAGGTATATCCCACAAGTTTAAATAATTTTCTAACAGTTTTCTTAACTAATGAATTTCGTTATAGTATACTATTTATAAGTGTTTTTCTAAAAAAAAAAAACTGTAATTATTTATAAAACGCTAAGTCATTTATAGTCACTAAACTATTTCCTCAGTTTTTTCTTTCTTGAATAGCTTTATTTTCTGACCTTATCCTTTTCTTACGATTACGACTATCTTTATTACACGTAAAGATTTAGCAAGTTGTTACACTATCTTTCCATTAAATACTAGACCAGAAGTTGTAAAGGGGTCACAAGGACTATCGTAAGTATGAAAAATTCCGAAAGCCTAAGAGTCATTAATATCTTTGGAAACATGTAGGCCTACGCAGTTTGTCTAAGCGGTGAAACTGAAGTGTACGGAACCTACAGGGAAAGGAAAAACAGAAAGCTCTGGTAAATAAAAGGTTGCCCCGGCGCGGCGGTTCTTTAACCTAACGGCAAGAGTCACAGTTTAAAGTAAAATCACAATATTTCAAGATTTTCCCCTTCTCTTTATTCCAATGCTGCCAATATTCCCAAAACATTACTTATCTTTACCCCTAAACAATCGTTGTGTAAAGTAGGCAGTTATATAGACCCGACAGGGGATTGTCTCTGCAAAGGGAAGCTGCAATTCTCCCTCCATCTTTCCCAAATCCTCCCCTATCTACACCACTGCCAAGATTTTATAAAAATTGGCAGTGCCTTCCTTATATAATATGGAAAATATTCTTGTTTTAATTTTTTTTAAATTTCATTTTATATTAAATAAAAAAATACGGGTTGTTGTAGTTACGACCTTCTTAAACTGCAAATTTTTCAAAAATATAAGACACTGTACATAGTTTAAAAAGTCTTATTTAGAAAGAAATAACGAACTTTATTCTACATTATTGTTGTGGAAGATTGTTGACAATATAGGCCTAATTTACACAAAGAGAACTCAAAAGACTAAATACTAAACTTGTGTGAAAAAGGTTACTCAAAATGCTTATTAACAGTGTTATTGGATTTAATCGATCGATCGGACGATACACGGGATACAGTGAGTAAGTGCAACACAAATAGTTTTATTAAAATAATTTCTTGGAAAATAATACAATCCTACTAAAATTATTAGGTTATGAGAACATTCGATCTTAACCAGGCACAAAAATTTTCTAAAATCTTGTCATAGACATATTCATTTCTTAAAAATAAAGGTGTTATCAAACGCTGATAAACTCTTTTTGTTGAAACTGTTTTGACAATTGTTGCGCTGAGTCAACTAAACTTATGCGCTAAACTTATGGCTAACAATACTAATCTGGCCTTATCAGCATATTCCAAGGAGCTTTGCATCTAGATTTTACCAAAAATAATGACTTAATTGCGGAAGCGTTACGCAACTGTTTGTCATCGTTACTGTTATTGCGATTGATAGATTAACATACAATGATCCCTCGCCATACGCGGGGTTACGCACCCCGGACTTGCCGCAAGGGGAGGATTACGTTCCACATCAGACATGTTAACATTAATTACAGCTATACACTACACTTATAATACAGTATGGGATATATGCGTTCTACATAATGAATTACATATTTTTATTGATTATCTACGTTTTCCTTCAATCCGAAAACACAAAAAATCTATTAAATATGCGCGCTCAGACACACAAACACATGCTTATTACTTCATTGTTAAACACTATCCACTAAATCTTAATTTTTAGACACAGTTCATTTGATTTTTATAAAACTTATTTTAATTTTCCCCTCTTTTTCTAGTCTATCTAGTGCTTCTTCCAGCTCATGGACGTTGTTCAGAGGGATTGGTTTCCCTATACACTTCACTGACAGATTTTAATGTCAACTTCATCGATATACTTCTTACGATTTCTTCGTGTTCGTTAACCAAGACAAGCACAGGTTCGGCAATTAGTTCTTTCAGCTCTTCTTCCGTCGAGTCTTGGTTCGGACTTTTCAAAAGATTGTCCAGTTCTTCACTGCTAATGTGTTTAAATCCTCCACCTTGAATTCGATGTGCTATCAGTCATCTAGCACTATGCCACAGCAGAACATCAAGTAATTCTTTGTGACCCTAAACCCCGGCTAGCACTACCGTCACAGCAGAACAATCGTGTAATGATACAGGACGATGGGTTTGCTCGTTATGTATTGCTGAAGCGGATGTAATGATACAGGACGATGGGTTTGCTCGTTATGTATTGCTGAAGTGGATGTAATGATACAGGACGATTGGTTTGGTCGTTATGTATTGCTGAAGCGGATGTAGTGATACAGGACGATGGGTTTGGTCGTAATGTATTGCTGAAGCGGATGTAATGATACAGGACGATGGGTTTGGTCGTTATGTATTGCTGAAGCGGATGTAGTGATACAGGACGATGGGTTTGGTCGTTATGTATTGCTGAAGCGGATGTAGTGATACAGGACGATGGGTTTGGTCGTTATGTATTGCTGAAGCGGATGTAGTGATACAGGACGATGGGTTTGGTCGTTATGTATTGCTGAAGCGGATGTAGTGATACAGGACGATGGGTTTGGTCGTTATGTATTGCTGAAGCGGATGTAGTGATACAGGACGATGGGTTTGGTCGTTATGTATTGCTGAAGCGGATGTAATGATACAGGACGGTTGGTTTGGTCGTTATGTATTGCTGAAGCGGATGTAGTGATACAGGACGATGGGTTTGGTCGTTATGTATTGCTGAAGTGGATGTAGTGATACAGGACGATGGGTTTGGTCGTTATGTATTGCTGAAGCGGATGTAGTGATACAGGACGATGGGTTTGGTCGTTATGTATTGCTGAAGTGGATGTAATGATACAGGACGATTGGTTTGGTCGTTATGTATTGCTGAAGCGGATGTAGTGATACAGGACGATGGGTTTGGTCGTTATGTATTGCTGAAGCGGATGTAGTGATACAGGACGATGGGTTTGGTCGTTATGTATTGCTGAAGCGGATGTAGTGATACAGGACGATGGGTTTGGTCGTTATGTATTGCTGAAGCGGATGTAGTGATACAGGACGATGGGTTTGGTCGTTATGTATTGCTGAAGCGGATGTAGTGATACAGGACGATGGGTTTGGTCGTTATGTATTGCTGAAGCGGATGTAATGATACAGGACGATTGGTTTGGTCGTTATGTATTGCTGAAGCGGATGTAGTGATACAGGACGATGGGTTTGGTCGTTATGTATTGCTGAAGTGGATGTAGTGATACAGGACGATGGGTTTGGTCGTTATGTATTGCTGAAGCGGATGTAATGATACAGGACGATGGGTTTGGTCGTTATGTATTGCTGAAGCGGATGTAGTGATACAGGACGATGGGTTTGGTCGTTATGTATTGCTGAAGCGGATGTAGTGATACAGGACGATGGGTTTGGTCGTTATGTATTGCTGAAGTGGATGTAATGATACAGGACGATTGGTTTGGTCGTTATGTATTGCTGAAGCGGATGTAGTGATACAGGACGATGGGTTTGGTCGTTATGTATTGCTGAAGTGGATGTAATGATACAGGACGATTGGTTTGGTCGTTCTGTATTGCTGAAGCGGATGGAATGATACGAGACGATGGGTTTGCTCGTTATGTGTTGCTGAAGCGGATGGAATGATACAGGACGATGGGTTTGCTCGTTATGTATTGCTGAAGTGGATGTAATGATACAGGACGATTGGTTTGGTCGTTATGTATTGCTGAAGCGGATGCAATGATACAGGACGATGGGTTTGGTCGTTATGTATTGCTGAAGCGGATGTAGTGATACAGGACGATGGGTTTGGTCGTAATGTATTGCTGAAGCGGATGTAATGATACAGGACGATGGGTTTGCTCGTTATGTATTGCTGAAGCGGATGTAGTGATACAGGACGATGGGTTTGGTCGTTATGTATTGCTGAAGCGGATGTAGTGATACAGGACGATGGGTTTGCTCGTTATGTGTTGCTGAAGCGGATGGAATGATACGGGAAGATGGGTTTGCTCGTTATGTATTGCTGAAGCGGATGTAATGATACAGGAAGATGGGTTTGCTCGTTATGTATTGCTGAAGTGGATGTAATGATACAGGACAATGGGTTTGCTCGTTATGTGTTGCTGAAGCGGATGTAGTGATACAGGACGATGGGTTTGCTCGTTATGTGTTGCTGAAGCGGATGGAATGATACGGGAAGATGGGTTTGCTCGTTATGTATTGCTGAAGTGGATGTAGTGATACAGGACGATTGGTTTGGTCGTTATGTATTGCTGAAGCAGATGTAGTGATACAGGAAGATGGGTTTGCTCGTTATGTATTGCTGAAGTGGATGTAGTGATACAGGACGATTGGTTTGGTCGTTATGTATTGCTGAAGCGGATGTAGTGATACAGGAAGATGGGTTTGCTCGTTATGTATTGCTGAAGTGGATGTAGTGATACAGGACGATTGGTTTGGTCGTTATGTATTGCTGAAGCGGATGTAGTGATACAGGACGATTGGTTTGGTCGTTATGTATTGCTGAAGCGGATGTAGTGATACAGGACGATTGGTTTGGTCGTTATGTATTGCTGAAGTGGATGTAGTGATACAGGACGATTTTTTTGGTCGTTATGTATTGCTGAAGTGGATGTAGTGATACGGGAAGATGGGTTTGCTCGTTATGTATTGCTGAAGTGGATGTAGTGATACAGGACGATTGGTTTGGTCGTTATGTATTGCTGAAGCGGATGTAGTGATACAGGACGATGGGTTTGCTCGTTATGTGTTGCTGAAGCGGATGGAATGATACGAGACGATGGGTTTGGTCGTTATGTGTTGCTGAAGCGGATGGAATGATACAGGAAGATGGGTTTGCTCGTTATGTATTGCTGAAGCGGATGTAATGATACAGGAAGATGGGTTTGCTCGTTATGTGTTGCTGAAGCGGATGGAATGATACAGGAATATGGGTTTGCTCGTTATGTATTGCTGAAGTGGATGTAGTGATACAGGACGATTGGTTTGGTCGTTATGTATTGCTGAAGCGGATGTAGTGATACAGGACGATGGGTTTGCTCGTTATGTGTTGCTGAAGCGGATGGAATGATACGAGACGATGGGTTTGGTCGTTATGTGTTGCTGAAGCGGATGGAATGATACAGGAAGATGGGTTTGCTCGTTATGTATTGCTGAAGCGGATGTAGTGATACAGGACGATGGGTTTGCTCGTTATGTGTTGCTGAAGCGGATGGAATGATACGAGACGATGGGTTTGCTCGTTATGTGTTGCTGAAGCGGATGGAATGATACAGGAAGATGGGTTTGCTCGTTATGTATTGCTGAAGCGGATGTAATGATACAGGAAGATGGGTTTGCTCGTTATGTATTGCTGAAGTGGATGTAATGATACAGGACGATTGGTTTGGTCGTTATGTATTGCTGAAGCGGATGTAGTGATACAGGACGATGGGTTTGGTCGTAATGTATTGCTGAAGTGGATGTAATGATACAGGACGATGGGTTTGCTCGTTATGTATTGCTGAAGCGGATGTAATGATACAGGACAATGGGTTTGCTCGATATGTATTGCTAAAGCGAATGTAATGATACGGGACGATGGCTTTTCCCGTTTTGTATTGCTGAAGCGGATGTAATGATACAGGACGATAAGTTGGCTCGTTATGTAATGATGAGCGGATGTAACGATACAGGACAATTGGTTTCTCGTTATGTATTGCTGAAGCGGATGTAATGATACAGGACTATGGGTTTGCTCGATATGTATTGCTGGAGCGGATGTAATGATACAGGACGATAAGTTGGCTCGTTATGTAATGATGAGCGGATGTAACGATACAGGACAATTGGTTTCTCGTTATGTATTGCTGAAGTGGATGTAATGATACAGGAAGATGGGTTTGCTCGATATGTATTGCTGGAGCGGATGTAATGATACAGGACAATGGGTTTGCTCGTTATGTATTGCAGGAGCGGATGGAATGATACGAGACGATGGGTTTGCTCGTTATGTGTTGCTGAAGCGGATGTAATGATACAGGACAATGGGTTTGCTCGTTATGTATTGCTGGAGCGGATGGAATGACACAGGAAGATGGGTTTGCTCGTTATGTGTTGCTGAAGCGGAAGGAATGATACGGGACGATGGGTTTGCACGTTACGTGTTGCTGAAGCGGATGGAATGACACAGGAAGATGGGTTTGCACGTTACGTGTTGCTGAAGCGGATGGAATGATACAGGACGATGGTTTGCTCGTTACGTTTTGCTGAATCGGATGGAATGATACGGGACGTTGGGTTTGCACGTTACGTGTTGCTAAAGCGGATGTAATGATACGGGACGAAGGGTTTGCTCGTTACGTGTTGCTAAAGCGGATGTAATGATACGGGAAGATGGGTTTGCTCGTTACGTGTTGCTGAAGTGGATGGAATGATACGGGACGATGGGTTTGCTCGTTACGTGTTGCTGAAGCGGATGGAATGATACGGGACGATGGGTTTGCTCGTTACGTGTTGCTAAAGCGGATGTAATGATACGGGTCGAAGGGTTTGATCGTTACGTGTTGCTAAAGCGGATGTAATGATACGGGACGAAGGGTTTGCTCGTTATGTATTGCTGAAGTGGATGGAATGATACGGGAAGATGGGTTTGCTCGTTATGTATTTTGCTGAAGCGGATAGAATGATACGGGACGATGGGTTTGCTCGTTACGTGTTGCTGAAGCGGATGGAATGACACAGGAAGATGGGTTTGCTCGTTACGTGTTGCTGAAGCGGATGGAATGATACGGGACGATGGGTTTGCTCGTTATGTATTGCTGAAGCGGATGTAATTATACACGGCGATGGGTTTGCACGTTATGTGTTGCTGAAGCGGATCGAATGATATGGGACGATGGGTTTGCTCGTTACGTGTTGCTAAAGCGGATGTAATGATACGGGACGAAGGGTTTGCTCGTTATGTATTGCTGAAGTGAATGGAATGATACGGGACGTTGGGTTTGTACGTTATGTGTTGCTGAAGCGGATGGAATGATACGGGACGTTGGGTTTGCTCGTTACGTGTTGCTGAAGTGGAAGGGATGATACGGGACGTTGGGTTTGCACGTTACGTGTTGCTGAAGCGGATGGAATGATACGGGACGTTGGGTTTGCACGTTACGTGTTGCTGAAGTGGAAGGAATGATACGGGACGTTGGGTTTGCACGTTATGTGTTGCTGAAGTGGATGGAATGATACGGGACGTTGGGTTTGCACGTTATGTATTGCTGAAGCGGATGGAATGATACGGGACGTTGGGTTTGCACGTTATGTGTTGCTGAAGCGGATGGAATGATACGGGACGATGGGTTTGCTCGTTACGTGTTGCTGAAGTGGAAGGAATGATACGGGACGTTGGGTTTGCACGTTATGTATTGCTGAAGCGGATGGAATGATACGGGACGATGGGTTTGCACGTTATGTATTGCTGAAGTGAATGGAATGATACGGGACGTTGGGTTTGCACGTTACGTGTTGCTGAAGTGAATGGAATGATACGGGACGTTGGGTTTGCACGTTACGTGTTGCTGAAGCGGATGGAATGATACGGGACGTTGGGTTTGCACGTTATGTGTTGCTGAAGTGAATGGAATGATACGGGACGTTGGGTTTGCACGTTATGTGTTGCTGAAGTGAATGGAATGATACGGGACGTTGGGTTTGCTCGTTATGTATTGCTGAAGTGAATGGAATGATACGGGACGTTGGGTTTGCACGTTATGTATTGCTGAAGTGAATGGAATGATACGGGACGTTGGGTTTGCCCGTTACGTGTTGCTGAAGTGTATGGAATGATACGGGACGTTGGGTTTGCACGTTATGTGTTGCTGAAGTGGATGGAATGATACGGGACGTTGGGTTTGCACGTTATGTGTTGCTGAAGTGGATGGAATGATACGGGACGTTGGGTTTGCTCGTTACGTGTTGCTGAAGTGGATGGAATGATACGGGACGTTGGGTTTGCTCGTTATGTATTGCTGAAGTGGATGGAATGATACGGGAAGATGGGTTTGCTCGTTATGTATTGCTGAAGCGGATAGAATGATACGGGACGATGGGTTTGCTCGTTACGTGTTGCTGAAGCGGATGGAATGACACAGGAAGATGGGTTTCCTCGTTACGTGTTGCTGAAGCGGATGGAATGATACGGGACGATGGGTTTGCTCGTTATGTATTGCTGAAGCGGATGTAATTATACACGGCGATGGGTTTGCACGTTATGTGTTGCTGAAGCGGATCGAATGATATGGGACGATGGGTTTGCTCGTTACGTGTTGCTAAAGCGGATGTAATGATACGGGACGAAGGGTTTGCTCGTTATGTATTGCTGAAGTGAATGGAATGATACGGGACGTTGGGTTTGCACGTTATGTGTTGCTGAAGTGGATGGAATGATACGGGACGTTGGGTTTGCACGTTATGTATTGCTGAAGTGAATGGAATGATACGGGACGATGGGTTTGCTCGTTACGTGTTGCTGAAGTGGAAGGAATGATACGGGACGTTGGGTTTGCACGTTACGTGTTGCTGAAGTGGATGTAATGATACGGGACGAAGGGTTTGCTCGTTATGTATTGCTGAAGCGGATGGAATGATACGGGACGTTGGGTTTGCACGTTATGTGTTGCTGAAGTGGAAGGAATGATACGGGACGTTGGGTTTGCACGTTATGTGTTGCTGAAGTGGATGGAATGATACGGGACGTTGGGTTTGCACGTTATGTGTTGCTGAAGTGGAAGGAATGATACGGGACGTTGGGTTTGCACGTTATGTATTGCTGAAGTGGATGGAATGATACAAGACGTTGGGTTTGCACGTTATGTGTTGCTGAAGTGGAAGGAATGATACGGGACGTTGGGTTTGCACGTTATGTGTTGCTGAAGTGGAAGGAATGATACGGGACGGTGGGTTTGCACGTTATGTGTTGCTGAAGTGGAAGGAATGATACGGGACGTTGGGTTTGCTCGTTATGTATTGCTGAAGCGGATGGAATGATACGGGACGTTGGGTTTGCACGTTATGTATTGCTGAAGTGGATGTAATGATACGGGACGAAGGGTTTGCTCGTTATGTATTGCTGAAGCGGATGGAATGATACGGGACGTTGGGTTTGCACGTTATGTGTTGCTGAAGTGGAAGGAATGATACGGGACGTTGGGTTTGCACGTTATGTGTTGCTGAAGTGGATGGAATGATACGGGACGTTGGGTTTGCACGTTATGTGTTGCTGAAGTGGAAGGAATGATACGGGACGTTGGGTTTGCACGTTATGTGTTGCTGAAGTGGAAGGAATGATACGGGACGTTGGGTTTGCACGTTATGTGTTGCTGAAGTGGAAGGAATGATACGGGACGTTGGGTTTGCACGTTATGTATTGCTGAAGCGGATGGAATGATACGGGACGTTGGGTTTGCACGTTATGTGTTGCTGAAGCGGATGGAATGATACGGGACGTTGGGTTTGCACGTTACGTGTTGCTGAAGCGGATGGAATGATACGGGAGGTTGGGTTTACACGTTACGTGTTGCTGAAGTGAATGGAATGATACGGGACGTTGGGTTTGCACGTTACATGTTGCTGAAGCGGATGGAATGATACGGGACGTTGGGTGTGCACGTTATGTGTTGCTGAAGTGAATGGAATGATACGGGACGTTGGGTTTGCACGTTATGTATTGCTGAAGTGAATCGAATGATACGGGACGTTGGGTTTGCACGTTACGTGTTGCTGAAGTGGAAGGAATGATACGGGACGTTGGGTTTGCTCGTTACGTGTTGCTGAAGCGGATGGAATGATACGGGACGTTGGGTTTGTACGTTATGTGTTGCTGAAGCGGATGTAATGATACAGGACGATGGGTTTGCTCGTTATGTATTGCTGAAGTGAATGGAATGATACGGGACGTTGGGTTTGCACGTTATGTGTTGCTGAAGTGGATGGAATGATACGGGACGTTGGGTTTGCACGTTATGTGTTGCTGAAGTGGATGGAATGATACGGGACGTTGGGTTTGCACGTTATGTATTGCTGAAGTGAATGGAATGATACGGGACGTTGGGTTTGCACGTTATGTGTTGCTGAAGTGGATGGAATAATACGGGACGTTGGGTTTGCTCGTTACGTGTTGCTGAAGTGGATGGAATGATACGGGACGTTGGGTTTGCACGTTATGTGTTGCTGAAGTGGATGGAATGATACGGGACGTTGGGTTTGCTCGTTACGTGTTGCTGAAGTGGATGGAATGATACGGGACGTTGGGTTTGCACGTTACGTGTTGCTGAAGCGGATGGAATGATACGGGACGATGGGTTTGCTCGTTACGTGTTGCTGAAGTGGATGGAATGATACGGGACGTTGGGTTTGCACGTTATGTATTGATGAAGCGGATGGAATGATACGGGACGTTGGGTTTGCTCGTTATGTATTGCTGAAGTGGATGGAATGATACGGGAAGATGGGTTTTCTCGTTATGTATTGCTGAAGCGGATAGAATGATACGGGACGATGGGTTTGCTCGTTACGTGTTGCTGAAGCGGATGGAATGACACAGGAAGATGGGTTTCCTCGTTACGTGTTGCTGAAGCGGATGGAATGATACGGGACGATGGGTTTGCTCGTTATGTATTGCTGAAACGGATGTAATTATACACGGCGATGGGTTTGCACGTTATGTGTTGCTGAAGCGGATCGAATGATATGGGACGATGGGTTTGCTCGTTACGTGTTGCTAAAGCGGATGTAATGATACGGGACGAAGGGTTTGCTCGTTATGTATTGCTGAAGTGAATGGAATGATACGGGACGTTGGGTTTGCACGTTATGTGTTGCTGAAGTGGATGGAATGATACGGGACGTTGGGTTTGCACGTTATGTGTTGCTGAAGTGGATGGAATGATACGGGACGTTGGGTTTGCACGTTATGTATTGCTGAAGTGAATGGAATGATACGGGACGTTGGGTTTGCACGTTATGTGTTGCTGAAGTGGATGGAATGATACGGGACGTTGGGTTTGCTCGTTACGTGTTGCTGAAGTGGATGGAATGATACGGGACGTTGGGTTTGCACGTTATGTGTTGCTGAAGTGGATGGAATGATACGGGACGATGGGTTTGCTCGTTACGTGTTGCTGAAGTGGAAGGAATGATACGGGACGTTGGGTTTGCACGTTACGTGTTGCTGAAGTGGAAGGAATGATACGGGACGTTGGGTTTGCACGTTATGTGTTGCTGAAGTGGATGGAATGATACGGGACGTTGGGTTTGCACGTTATGTGTTGCTGAAGTGGATGGAATGATACGGGACGTTGGGTTTGCACGTTATGTGTTGCTGAAGTGGATGGAATGATACGGGACGTTGGGTTTGCACGTTATGTGTTGCTGAAGTGGATGGAATGATACGGGACGTTGGGTTTGCACGTTATGTGTTGCTGAAGTGGATGGAATGATACGGGACGTTGGGTTTGCACGTTATGTGTTGCTGAAGTGAATGGAATGATACGGGACGTTGGGTTTGCACGTTACGTGTTGCTGAAGCGGATGGAATGATACGGGACGTTGGGTGTGCACGTTATGTGTTGCTGAAGTGGAAGGAATGATACGGGACGTTGGGTTTGCACGTTACGTGTTGCTGAAGCGGATGGAATGATACGGGACGTTGGGTTTGCACGTTATGTATTGCTGAAGCGGATGGAATGATACGGGACGTTGGGTGTGCACGTTATGTGTTGCTGAAGTGAATGGAATGATACTGGACGTTGGGTTTGCACGTTACGTGTTGCTGAAGTGGATGGAATGATACGGGACGTTGGGTTTGCACGTTATGTGTTGCTGAAGTGGATGGAATGATACGGGACGTTGGGTTTGCACGTTATGTATTGCTGAAGTGGATGGAATGATACAGGACGTTGGGTTTGCACGTTATGTGTTGCTGAAGTGGATGGAATGATACGGGACGTTGGGTTTGCATGTTACGTATTGCTGAAGTGAATCGAATGATACGGGACGTTGGGTTTGCTCGTTACGTGTTGCTGAAGTGGATGGAATGATACGGGACGTTGGGTTTGCACGTTATGTGTTGCTGAAGTGGATGGAATGATACGGGACGTTGGGTTTGCACGTTATGTATTGCTGAAGCGGATGGAATGATACGGGACGTTGGGTTTGCACGTTATGTGTTGCTGAAGTGAATGGAATGATACGGGACGTTGGGTTTGCACGTTACGTGTTGGTAAAGCGGATGTAATGATACGGGAAGATGGGTTTGCTCGTTACGTGTTGCTGAAGCGGATGGAATGATACAGGACGATGGGTTTGCTCGTTATGTGTTGCTGAAGCGGATGGAATGATACGGGACGAAGGGTTTGCTCGTTACGTGTTGGTAAAGCGGATGTAATGATACGGGAAGATGGGTTTGCTCGTTACGTGTTGCTGAAGTGGATGGAATGATACGGGACGATGGGTTTGCTCGTTATGTATTGCTGAAGTGGATGGAATGATACGGGAAGATGGGTTTGCTCGTTATGTATTGCTGAAGTGGATGGAATGATACGGGACGATGGGTTTGCTCGTTATGTATTGCTGAAGTGGATGGAATGATACGGGACGATGGGTTTGCTCGTTATGTATTGCTGAAGTGGATGGAATGATACGGGACGATGGGTTTGCTCGTTATGTATTGCTGAAGTGGATGGAATGATACGGGACGATGGGTTTGCTCGTTACGTGTTGCTAAAGCGGATGTAATGATACGGGACGAAGGGTTTGCTCGTTATGTATTGCTGAAGTGGATGGAATGATACGGGAAGATGGGTTTGCTCGTTATGTATTGCTGAAGCAAATAGAATGATACGGGACGATGGGTTTGCACGTTATGTGTTGCTAAAGCGGATGTAATGATACATGAAGATGGGTTTGCTCGTTATGTGTTGCTGCAGCGGATGGAATGATACAGGACGATGGGTTTGCTCGTTATGTGTTGCTGAAGCGGATGGAATGATACGGGACGAAGGGTTTGCTCGTTACGTGTTGCTAAAGCGGATGTAATGATACGAGAAGATGGGTTTGCTCGTTACGTGTTGCTGAAGTGGATGGAATGATACGGGACGATGGGTTTGCTCGTTACGTGTTGCTAAAGCGGATGTAATGATACGGGACGAAGGGTTTGCTCGTTATGTATTGCTGAAGTGGATGGAATGATACGGGAAGATGGGTTTGCTCGTTATGTATTGCTGAAGCAAATAGAATGATACGGGACGATGGGTTTGCTCGTTACGTGTTGCTGAAGCGGATGGAATGACACAGGAAGATGGGTTTGCTCGTTACGTGTTGCTGAAGCGGATGGAATGATACGGGACGATGGGTTTGCTCGTTATGTATTGCTGAAGCGGATGTAATTATACACGGCGATGGGTTTGCACGTTATGTGTTGCTGAAGCGGATCGAATGATATGGGACGATGGGTTTGCTCGTTACGTGTTGCTAAAGCGGATGTAATGATACGGGACGAAGGGTTTGCTCGTTATGTATTGCTGAAGTGAATGGAATGATACGGGACGTTGGGTTTGCACGTTATGTGTTGCTGAAGTGGATGGAATGATACGGGACGTTAGGTTTGCACGTTATGTGTTGCTGAAGTGGATGGAATGATACGGGATGTTGGGTTTGCACGTTATGTGTTGCTGAAGTGGATGGAATGATACGGGACGTTAGGTTTGCACGTTATGTGTTGCTGAAGTGGATGGAATGATACGGGACGTTGGGTTTGCACGTTATGTGTTGCTGAAGTGAATGGAATGATACGGGACGTTGGGTTTGCACGTTATGTGTTGCTGAAGTGGATGGAATGATACGGGACGAAGGGTTTGCTCGTTACGTGTTGCTGAAGCGGATGGAATGATACGGGACGTTGGGTTTGCACGTTACGTGTTGCTGAAGCGGATGGAATGATACGGGACGTTGGGTTTGCACGTTACGTGTTGCTGAAGTGAATGGAATGATACGGGACGAAGGGTTTGCTCGTTATGTATTGCTGAAGTGAATGGAATGATACGGGACGTTGGGTTTGCACGTTATGTATTGATGAAGCGGATGGAATGATACGGGACGTTGGGTTTGCACGTTATGTATTGCTGAAGTGAATGGAATGATACGGGACGTTGGGTTTGCACGTTATGTATTGCTGAAGTGGAAGGAATGATACGGGACGTTGGGTTTGCACGTTATGTGTTGCTGAAGTGAATGGAATGATACGGGACGTTGGGTTTGCACGTTATGTATTGATGAAGCGGATGGAATGATACGGGACGAAGGGTTTGCTCGTTATGTATTGCTGAAGTGAATGGAATGATACGGGACGTTGGGTTTGCACGTTATGTATTGCTGAAGTGGAAGGAATGATACGGGACGTTGGGTTTGCACGTTATGTGTTGCTGAAGTGAATGGAATGATACGGGACGTTGGGTTTGCACGTTACGTGTTGCTGAAGCGGATGTAATGATACGGGACGTTGGGTTTGCACGTTACGTGTTGCTGAAGTGAATGGAATGATACGGGACGAAGGGTTTGCTCGTTATGTATTGCTGAAGTGAATGGAATGATACGGGACGTTGGGTTTGCACGTTATGTATTGATGAAGCGGATGGAATGATACGGGACGTTGGGTTTGCTCGTTACGTGTTGCTAAAGCGGATGTAATGATACGGGACGAAGGGTTTGCTCGTTATGTATTGCTGAAGTGAATGGAATGATACGGGACGTTGGGTTTGCACGTTATGTATTGCTGAAGCGGATGGAATGATACGGGACGTTGGGTTTGCACGTTACGTGTTGCTGAAGTGGAAGGAATGATACGGGACGTTGGGTTTGCACGTTATGTATTGATGAAGCGGATGGAATGATACGGGACGTTGGGTTTGCTCGTTATGTGTTGCTGAAGTGGATGGAATGATACGGGACGTTGGGTTTGCACGTTATGTGTTGCTGAAGCGGATGGAATGATACGGGAAGATGGGTTTGCTCGTTACGTGTTGCTAAAGCGGATGTAATGATACGGGACGAAGGGTTTGCTCGTTATGTATTGCTGAAGCGGATAGAATGATACGGGACGATGGGTTTGCTCGTTACGTGTTGCTGAAGCGGATGGAATGACACAGGAAGATGGGTTTGCTCGTTACGTGTTGCTGAAGCGGATGGAATGATACGGGACGATGGGTTTGCTCGTTATGTATTGCTGAAGCGGATGTAATTATACACGGCGATGGGTTTGCACGTTATGTGTTGCTGAAGCGGATCGAATGATATGGGACGATGGGTTTGCTCGTTATGTATTGCTGAAGCGGATGGAATTATACACGGCGATGGGTTTGCACGTTATGTGTTGCTGAAGCGGATCGAATGATATGGGACGATGGGTTTGCTCGTTACGTGTTGCTGAAGCGGATGGAATGATACGGGACGATGGGTTTGCTCGTTACGTGTTGCTGAAGCGGATGGAATGATACAGGACGATGGTTTGCTCGTTATGTGTTGCTGAAGCAGATGGAATGATACAGGACAATGGGTTTGCACGTTATGTGTTGCTGAAGCGGATCGAATGATACGGGACGATGGGTTTGCTCGTTACGTGTTGCTGAAGCGGATGGAATGATACGGGACGATGGGTTTGCTCGTTACGTGTTGCTGAAGCGGATGGAATGATACAGGACGATGGGTTTGCTCGTTATGTATTGCTGAAGCGGATGGAATTATACAGGGCGATGGGTTTTCTCTTGGAACAAAACTTAAGAAAAAATTTCTAATTGATTTATCATAATCACTCAGTAAATATTCAAAACTTGAACAGACTTGACAAAACCCAAGACAGTTCTTATCCCTCTGAGGATGGTTACTTCGTAACTGTAATGTACATAAGGGTAAAATAAAGAAAGTTTTGTTATGTGGTTTTTATGTACTTATTCCCCTGTTCTAGATTATTAAGTAAAATCAGGATGCGTTGGATATCTTTATAAGTTATTGTAAAGGCTAACTTTAAAACCTTAATACAAATATTAAATTTATTAAAATGAAATAGGAACTGTGTGGTGAACCTAGAATTTGTAAACAACAAGTATTATAAATATTATAAATTATAGCGTGCGGTGCAGTGCGGTGCGGTGAGGTGCGGTGCGGTATGTGTGTGTGTGTGTGTGTGTGTGTGTGTGTGTATGTGTGTGTGTGTGTGTGTGTGTGATAATATAAAAAATGTATAGTTTCTCTTGTGTGGAGAAAGAAAAATCAGGTACGGGGTTCTGAAATAGGGTACAGATAAAATTTGGGATCTATATGTTTTTATTTCACAAAATATAGTATTTTCTCAAATATTATTTGAGTAAAAAGACATTTTTGCCAAATTAAATATAATTTACAATTCTTCAGTGCAAGAAATGAATTTGTTCAAAAAGAATGAGTTATGGTTATTTAATGAAGATATGTTTTGACATTTAATGAAGTAAACATACCTCCTTAACGCTTCTAATCAACATTTGCCATAGCCTAAATGTGAAGTTCTGTAAACTGTTACACCACCTTGTAGAAAAAGAAGAATAAAGGGTCGAAGAAATTAGGTAAGACGGAAAAAGGAAATCGCCTAGTACTGTATTTGAAATAGGTGCAACTTATGACATTGTGAGCAGGATCGCTTACCTGAATGAAGAAGGCCTCTCAAACAGGATTCGGAACAGAGTCTTCCCGCTACCTGTAAAAACGATCCAATTAAGAAAATAACTTGATTTAAAAGAATTCTGAGCTCTATTGATAGGATAGTAGATTGAGCAATTATTGCACTATGGCGTTTAGCAGGCGTAGAAACACCATAGAATTTCTGTTTAAGCTCTGGCTTATCTCATGACTGCCTAATTTAGTAATTCCCTAATAATGCTAAGCAGTATATTATATTGATAGAGCTATAACCACTAAAACACCATTTAATTCACGTATTACTAATGTTACTAAGACCCATAAAAATTAAATCAGTGATAATTCTTAAAACACACACACACGAACTCATGCGCGCGCGCCAGTGTGTGTGTATGTGTGTTCTCTGCTTTCTTAAGTTCTAAAAACATGCAACAAATTCAAAGAAATTAATATGTTTACGGGTAAATTAATAATTTATGCAACAATAACAATAAATTAAACAAACGTAATTTATAATAAACATGTTTTTGACATTTTAAACTTTTTGGTAAAAGGATTGGAGTATGCAAGAATGCAGAGCGCACCTATATATACTAGGGCTTTACTTATAGTCCAAACACCAAACTCACAGATATTTTTTCTATCCATTCATTACGATTAAGTGCCCGATGATCGCATTACAAAAGTCGGCAGTGGTCGATCTACCTCTTTCTCTCTCGCGTTCCGACAAATCACTGGTTTAGCCGGGACAATATTTATGAAACTCTGTCACATGGTCTGTAAATTCAAAACTATGAACAAACGTTTTTCAGAGGTATAAATTCGTTATTGCGAAGAAATAAAATATTTAGAAGCGTTTCTTTTTAAATGTAACATCTTTTAGATTTTAACAAGTATTTTTCTAGATACTAAATATACTTAATTGGAATTCTATCTTTAGTCAATTTACTCATTGCCATGATTCTCTGTCTCGCAACATATCCCCCTCCCACGTAGTACGTCTTCTCACTTTATGTTTTCACATCTCTTCCCATACGTAGATCTTCTTCTTTTTTTCCTGGCGAAAAACCAATTGTGGTTATCATCGCCAAACAAAATCTAACACGGTATATATTTTAAATAAAACCATATAAATTTAAATACAACAAAAATTACAAAACAAAAAACAACAACAATAAATAACAAAAAACAACAATAAATCTATAACAATGAAAAAATTCTTAAAAAACTATAAAGAACAAAATAACAACAAAGAACAATATAACAGTAAATAAATAATAACAATATGTAAAACAATATTAGGTAACAATTTACCAATAAATAAATCTCAATAACAATAACAAGAACACAAAATAAATTAAATTAAAATAAATAAAAAAAAACAGAATTATATGTATAAATAAAAAAAAAATATATTTATGTATTAAATTTTAAAAAATATTTTCAAGTGGTGCAAGAAGGCGATGACTCGGTAAATGGCCGAGGTATCGTCCCTTAGCACCCCCTTTAAACTGCCTTTTAAATTAAAAAGTGCACGAATATTTCTTACACTAACACAATCTACTAAAATATGTTTTATTGTGAAGATATCACCGCAGTATTGGCATATTGGTGGATCTTCACGACGCATCAAATATCCATGAGTTGCAAAAGAATAGCCAACGCGAAGGCGTGTAACCACCACTTCCTCCCTACGTTTTGAACGAATTGAAGACCTCCATGGACGGACGGTATCTTTAATTTCCCTCAGCTTATTCTGAATCACGGTATGCCACTCGTCATTCCAAACAGCGAGCAATAAATGTTTCACGAAACACACATAATCAGATCCCATAACTAGTTGAGTAATAGGCACCAAACTTGTAGCTTTCTTCGCCTCTTCATCCGCTTTTGTGTTTCCAAGTATTCCGCAATGTCCAGGAACCCAACAGAAAGTTACCCCCACACCCCTCAATTGAAGCCTGTGTACAGCACACAAAATGTCCCCAACTAAAGGGTTGTTAGAGAAAACATCCTGAAGAGCCTGAAGAGCACTTTTGGAATCCCAACACAAAAGATAATGCGAGGATCGAGATTGAATGACGGTCAAAGCTTTAAAAATAGCAAATAGTTCTGCCGTGAAAACACTGCAAGTTGAGGGCAATCCGTACGTGTAGGTACGTCCAGACGCATAAAACGCACACCCAACGCCATTGTCCAGTTTAGATCCATCCGTAAAAATAATCTCACTATACTGGTGGAATCTGTATATTGCCAAAAACTCCTGGTGGTACACCACATTAGGAGTATTGGTTTTTATAAAACTGGACGGTGAAAAATCAAAGCGGGGCGTTTTTATTATCCATGGAGGTATATAGCACATTGATCGTTCAAACACTGTAGGTAGTTGCAACCCAAGGTTATCCATTATTCGTAATGTTCGTATACCGAATGGAGCGGTCGAACGTTGACGTGCATCTTAATCTTCATTATGGATGTTGTTAAAGATAATTTTGAGTGCCGGGTGATTTGGTTTGCTACGAAGACCAAACATGTAAGATATTTGTAGCATCTGGCGTCGTCTCGGAAGAGCAGGTTCCCCAGCCTCCACAAGAAGAGGCTACTGCTTGCAAAGGGGTTATTAAGTTTAGCGGAGTAGCATCGATACAATCACGGGCTAGGATGGCTACGCCACCTCTAGCTCGGTCTTCTGTAACGAAGTCTGATCTGAAAACTGAATACTCCCTTAAATGAAAATTATGCGATTGTTGGAGATGCGTTTCCTGTAGACATATAAACATCGGATACACATCTCGCACGAGTACTTTAAGTTCTTCTATGTGACTCCTAACACCGTTGACGTTCCATTGTATCACTGACTTCCTAAGCAAAGACATTTATTAGCTTAGCAAAGGATTTATTTGACACCCATTAGTGCTCTCTCCTTTCTTGCCTGGGACGTTTTTAGACGTCTCAGGCTTACATTTCTCAGATTCCATATCCACCCGTTCAGGGATGGAATCTGAGAAAGTTTTGGGTTTAGGAGGGGTAGTTTTTACATTCCCTCCTTTGTTAGCATTTTTTTTAATACCCGGTAACGACGGTGGCGATGTGGTCTGACATAACACTGGTTTACGTGGTTTGGATTTTTCCAACGTCTTCTGCACAGAAGGTTTATTACCCATTGATAATATCTTCTGAACAGAAACACAAGGCTCGCTTAGTGATTTATTTCGTGCTCCAATCCCCCCAGTGGAAGGGATACGTACACGAATCCGTTGTTGCAGGTTGTACCAAATTTAAAGACGGTCCATTTGTGACTAAGCACAAAAGGCGAGACACTTGTTCAGTTAGAGCTTCAATCTTCTTGGACAGCTCAGCACAGTTGGTACAAGACGATTCTGAAGCGGTCAGGGTAGCGGCATAAGTCTTACTGTCTGCCTTTGGCTGAGTGGATCTATAGAGGTTTTTGGCCTCTGGAAACGACAGCTTGTCTCTCGCCATGATGCCTAGGATAGCTTTCTTTTCCTTGAAAGTAGGACAGTTGTAGGATCGCGCTGGGTGGTCACCACCACAGTTGGCGCATTTCGAAGAATTAACACATTCCTTATCATCATGGCCTTCAACGCTACATATACCGCATACGTTCTGCTTCGAACACGTAGAGCTGATATGCCCAAATCGCTG